>OMLP01031399.1:0-10580 GCA_900302685.1 Spondyliosoma cantharus | reverse complement strand
CATCATTTTCTAAACTTAGCAGATTGTAAATTAATCATCACATCCACATTATTGATGATTATTGATCAGAAATCTCATTGTGTTAATACCAAAAGTCGCCCCTACAATATTGTCACAGTATTGATGTCAAAATAGGGCCTCATTGATCTAATATATTCTGATATTTAGTTTATAAAGTGCTTTTGAGAAGATTTTAAAACATCAAAGTACACACATATACGTGATATAGATATATATCTATATATCTATATCTATATCTATATCTATATATATATATCTATATATCTATATCTATATATCTATATATATAGATATATAGATATATATACACACATACATACATACATACACACACATTGTATATTGTTCTAAAATATTGTGATGTTTTGTTAAGGCCGGGCTGCACAGCCCTTGTTTGCATAGATGTTAATTCATCTCATGTGAAAAAGGTAATTTCTTATGCTGAAATTTTAGATTGCGTGAAAAAAAGCCAATCACATGTAACATTATATTCTTACCTGTTATATTTTCACATGTGATTAACAATCATGTGAACTAACATTAAACTCCACGTGTGAAAATTATATTCTACATGTCAGAAAATCAACAATCCACATTGTAAATGTCCAGTTTCAATTTTCAAAGTTTTCGTGACAAAATTTCAGTTCACATGACGTGAAAATATTCATATCACGTGTGAAATTGTGATTTCTGATGGAGAGAAACTTGGTTTGTGGTTGTCGTGTTTGCACACAGATGTCAGGGTTATATACGGTATATTACATATTTACATAGATCCACATTCATCTAAGCAGGGAATCGTTTTCCCTCCCGAGCAGCTGATAATCCGGGCCGAGCCGTTCTTTAAACATCGAGGTCGACACTTACACACAAAGAAGCGGAGGCACATTCCACACATGGCGACGACGCTGGAGATCTGAAGCGCTCGGCCGCACTCGGCGCTCATCAGACAGTCTCTCGTCTTTAAGCAGCACTTGGGACAACTGCTCCCCGAGGAGCCGCCTCTGTCTGAGTCCGACTCCTCTCCTCTCTTGGGCTGAGTTTGCCTCGTGTCGGGGTGCTTTTCATCCCACTCCTCGCTCGCGCCTCTTCCCATGATGCTTTGGTTGTTTGACAAAGTGGAGTATAACGGCTTGAGGACAGATGGATGCGATCTGTGAAGAGAAAAATACCACAAAGGTTGTGTTGTGTTTGTTTGTGCCACAGCTTCACAGGGAATACTACAACAACAACAACGTACAGCATCCGGCGACTCGATGCCCCGATTCTGCTTTGTTTGTCTTGACTCGGCAGCCGGCGTGACACCAGCAAACGCTCTGATTCATCCTCCTGACGAGGGCGTGTTCTGTTTTCACCTGCGCAGGTAACATTCCTGCCCTGAAAGCTTCCTGAGGGACACTGCGTAACCTCGACAGGCAGCAACACCCAAACAGGCCTTTAAGCACGATCTGAAATGTGAAATCAATTTGACTAGACAGCCTCATTGTACGCCGCCGACTCACAGCGCGATGAAGACGTCTGCCCTCAGATAAATCTATACACGTATTAGTCTTCTTTTTTTTTTAAAGCAGCCGAGCGCCGACACATTATCTGCACTCACATTAAAGAGAAATCATCTTCCGCAAAGTGTGAATCATTAACACGGCGGTCTAAACTTAAGTCCCTTCATGAGCGCTTTATTGAGTGAAGTCACATTGATTTGACAGATTAACAATTCTTCTACAGTGATGATCATCCCTCCTGCCAGGAGTCGAGCCCCTCCCCCCCTCCTCCTCCTGTTTTAACTGTCGGATACAATTGCTCCCCGCAGACATTATCAGATATTAAGTGATAACCCTGATGCTGAAATAACATCTTATCTGTGCCATCCGGTGACGGCCCCATTTATTAGCACTGACGGAAGATTAGATTGCTGGCATCTGGAGGGTATACTGGCATTTTTTTTTTGTCGGGCGCACCTTTTCCATCTCATTCAGCTTTTCAAAACTCCATCGCTTCTCAATCATAAGTAATGAAATTCCATCAGGCGACTTGGCCATGAAAGCAACTTGGAAAAAAAAAGAGGTGAGAGTGAGAGAGACGGCCATTAAGAGCAGAGAAAAACGAGTAATGGTCTTACCCTTTGGTTTCAGAGCAGCCTCTCCTGTCGGTTTGAATCCCTCTCTGTCTCTGTAGAGTAGACTTATTTAGAGGAGAGGAGTGAACGCACACCTCCACCCTGAGAAAAGACACCCACACTGTTATGAACAACACACTGTCGGCCTCGGCTTACAGCCACAGAGCAGGTTTGTACTCAGGTTGAACAGGTTCCTCCGAGTGGACCGCCCTGAAAGTCTTAAAGGTGCATTAGTAAATGCTTATAATGTGAAAACAGAAGGTTTAACATATGAAAAATATCACTTGTGTTGTAACAGTAATAGTATAATAGTAAGCAACTCTTATTATAAATGTTAACTAATGTTATCAACAGAATGTGAAGGAATAACAGGTGATGTCATGATTTCTATGCAGAGTGCTGCAGGGATGTTGTGTTTCTGTACGCTAACCTGGATGTTAGCATTGCCCTGCCGTCAAAGAAGGGATTTTTTTCAATTGGAATTTGGTGGCAAACACAAGTTTGTGAGATAATCTTCACAGATCAACACCACATGTGTGATTATGTTAGGCCATGAACAGACTCTTTTCTCCAAATTAATCCGTCTACAAGTCGTAGAGTTCGAGTTAGAATAGTTAGTAAGTAAAGTCCGCCTGTAAAGACGAACAAGGGAGTTTTGGAGACATCGGAGCGCTTAGTAATTCAATTGTGGGACATTTTAAGATGTGTTTCATGTCCTAGAATAAATCTCATCAGCTCACGTTAGCAGTTGCTTGTAGCACGTGTCGATGGGCTGACGACAGCGAGCGGGACAAGCAGCTGCTAACGTGAGTTGTTCAAAAACCTTCTTTTTAGTAACTCTGTGTACACAAACAATGTTCTCAACGCTCGTGTTCATGTGTAGAGACCCTGGTGATGCTACCAGCAAAGTTTCATGTTGTGTCGAGTCTTCTTAGTGTTTTACTTTTTGATGCACTCCCATTGAAAATGAGTTCGAGCCGAAAAAGAAAATACGGTCAATCTTAAAAGTGCCTCTTTCATTGTAATTATTCTTTTACACGAAGGTTTGACTCATATACATGCACAAATAAAGCCTAGGTTGCATTTTGGCAAGAGTTTCGCTTTAAACTGAAAACTTACTGACTTTGAGACGAGGGAATCAGAAGATATCGACTGAATTTAGCATGCTAACCAGCTCGCCCACTCCTGTCAGGTCAACTAGCTGCACAGCTAACTGAGCTAACTAACAGCAGCTTCAGTTAGCAACAGCAGCGTTACCGTGGTGATATGCCTCCGAGTATAAGTTTGACAGGCAGACTGATATCGAACACAGCCGTCGTATGTTTTCATGTTTATGTTTTTCATTTGAGAAACACTTGTTTCATCTATAAATCTATAAATCATCGTCTTTCAAATACGTTACTACATTTAACTTGTTACTACACAATATATTGAGCTGTAGGTTGATTGATAAGAGTCTGAAGTGAGGTGAAATTTCAGCAAATCCATTTGCATAATTATTTTTAATTAATTCATCCGAATACACAATAAGTTGTCTCTTAATAGTCAATAACTAATGCATCTCAGCTGAGCTGTGTGACAGAAGATGTTGCCGCGGAAATGCAATCAAGTTTTAATAAATAATTACACGGAGTAATTAATTGATTAGGCAGCACATTTCATTACATGATGAGAACAATGATGAATTGAGAAATCCAATTCAGGGACGCAATTAAAGCACAAATAACACAAACGTATTCAAAGAATTGCTTTCCATTAAGAAGTGGAAACATTCATCAAATGTGTGAAACGTGACATGCAAATTGTAATTTATGTACACGTTGTCTCAAAAGTACATCCGGAGCGGTGAATAGAAAAAGGAAAACATGCAGTCAGCGACGTGTCAGACGACACGTCCTCCGTCCAAGGACAAGTGTTGCGCTTTGTTATATATTTACAGTGTTTGTTGTTGTGGCGCTGATCAATATTTTTTCATCCACACAATGTGAGGAGTCGTAGCCATTATAGGTAAAGTGCATAGTTTCTGTGCCTGTGGAGAAAAATGCACCAGTGTCAGAAGCCTGCGAGGTGAGAAGCCTTTTCATCAGGAGTAAGAGAGAAAGTGCAACTTAAATTCCATTTGTCACTTCTGTCCATTCGTTCCCCTCTCAAGGTTGTTCAGCTATTAAAGGTATAATGCCACTTCCTGTTCTAATCCCCCCCACAGGAAATTTCTTTTAAAAAAGCCAGAATCAAACAAAAACTTCGGTAAAGTTCAAAGTTCAGTAAAATATCTAATCCAAATAATAAACGTGCATAACACTACGTGGCTAGCTGCACAGGCTAGGCTACCGTAAGTAATGTCCCCTGCATTAATAAATGTTTCTAACCTGAAATCTCAATCTTTATAGCTCCGTTTTGGTCTCCACCAACTTCTGAAGGTAGTCCAACAAGTCCTCACATCTTGCCAATGACTCCAAAAATGGCTGCCGTTGTAAAGTAGGCTACCAGAACCAGGCGAACCGGACCTTCAACGTTTCCTGGTGTACAATATAAGATGGCAGCTGTTATCTTTACTTTGGTTTATGAAAAGATCATGATTTTGGGTTCAAATTAGGGCTGTCAGAGTTAACGCGATAATAATGAGTTGACGCAAATTTCTCTTAAGCGAGGCAGCAGTAACAAGCCTCCTCGAGCAGAAGTGGATAAAGAAAAGGGTCTCGGGCTTTAATATTAAATATTCTCATCGATTGACAGCCTCGGTTCCTTCACACCTGAGCACCAGGAGAAGAAACCCAACACAGACACAGGGAGAAAACTCCTCCTCAGGTTCTCACTCTCACATGGACTGTTTCCTTTTAATTTCCTCATGTGTTTTGTATTTATACGTGTGAAACAAACACATAAACGCACCGTGGTTCGTGCAGCAGTGAGCGACGGCGTTCGTCGCCACTATGCTACGTTACGTAGGTTAGAATAAGTCATGAGCGGCGCTCTCACGACTGTTGTTGGAGACGAAAGAGGTTGATGAAAGTGGTGAGCGTGAAGCAAAACAACGAGCTGACAGATGCTAAAAAAAAACAAACAACTCCCTACGTGAAATCTACTGTTTGAGGAGACGGTGCTCCACGTGGACCCCGGCTCGGTTGAAGCAGCTGTTAAAGACAAGGATCCATTTCGCTGAAGTGTCTTTAAAACACCACACTGATGTGTTTCTGATGATGGGGAACAAAAGGGAGAGGGGGAAGGATGCCGTTCTGTCGAGCTCGGTAACCAAACGTTGTTTTGAGGCAGCGAATCGATTCACACGGAGACGCACTAATTAAAAAAAAGAAGCTAAAGCACTGGGATTTACACCGTCATTAGTTTTAGCTGCATATTGAAAATGTTTTTTCTTCTTTTTTTAGCGAAGCAAATCTCAAAATCCATTTCAGAGTTTAATGACTTTATCATGATGTTCGTCATGTGCAGAGCAACAACATGCACATTCGGGCTCTTAACTGCTTCTGGAGAAAGTCTTCCCGAGGTGACAAGTTTCATTAACACCTGTACGAGGGACGTTTTGCTCATCAGCCGAAAGAAAATTGGAAATCAAGAATTATTATTTGACCGCCACCAGGCTGTAAAAATATGGTGCGATTTTATTTATTTAATGGTAAAAAGAAGACGCAGAAAAACTAGCGAGTGCGTCCGCAAACCGCTTGGTTTAATCAGCGCTGTGTGTGCCGACATTTTTTTTTGCGATGTGTTTCAGCATCTGGCAGGAACATGACAACTAGTCCATCTCTGCGGAGCTCGTCCATGAAGCCCCCCGACAATCCCAGGATGCACTCTGTCAGCTGTTATTGTACACAGTCGCACGTACCGCTTCGCAAATTGTTCAAACGCATTTTCAGGGGCTGTTGAAGTGTATCTACATCCAGGCCTGCAAGAAAGAAAGAAAGAAAGAAAGAAAGTGTGGAGCTGAGATGTTAAAGAAGTGGATGAAGGCAGAATGTGCTTCCCCTAGACGCTGCATTATTCTGGTTGATGGTGCACCTGTCACCTGGATGCTTTGAACAATGAACGCCCCGCAAGATGACAGGAAACCCCGTGCATGGAAGCTGGTTTGTGGTTGTCCAAAAATAATAAAGTGTGACTGGCTTTTCATCCGCACTCGTCTGTCAGAGTGTCAGGAAGTGAATGTAGGCCGCTGCTGCGCCGGCACGCCGAGCGAGATCAGGATGAAGTCCTCGTACAGGATCAGTTTATTTTTATTTTGACCAAATTTCAGCCAAAATTCAGTCAGTTCAGAGAGACCTGAACCTGAACTGTTGTTGAAGGACGATGAACAGTGAACAGTGTCCTCGCGCTTCCAGTGACGGAAAACGAGAGAATGAAATAAATGGGAGAGAAAAGGACTCTGCTGATTATGCACCAGAGATCTTTAAAGGTCATAAATGACTGAACGACAGATCATTTGCAAATTAAATCTTTCTGTATTCTCTCCCTGTGTTTTTTGAAGAGGTCGACATCTTGTTCCTCGGCTGTTGAATCATCCGTCCCGCTGCTTGTCCTGACAAAACAATGCTTCGATTCATGTTTTATTCACCAGGGTCAGAGAAAGATCACGCTTTTCTTCGAGGTTAGTGAGCCTTCATAACTAAGTAGGTATTACTGCTATCGTACAGACGATCAGGAGACGACTGTGGTTCTGTTGAAAAGAAACCAACCTTCGATGTGAAACTGGGAACAAACTGTATTTTTTATTATTACCTGGTAATTAGGGGACTGTAAAAGAAAGGCTTACCCACATGCAAAATATGTATATATATGTATATTACTTCTATGAAACGAGTCTGCCCCATGTGGGTGTGATGGCAGACTCACAGGCTTTGTGTCATTTCTACTTAGTGGCTGTGAACCCGGTGACATCTTTGTTTTTCTCTCCAAGACCTGAGTCTGTTTCTGTTCCCCGTGTTTGACGTGACGCTGCCTTCAAAATCGCAAAATGTTTGACAGTTAATTCCACTTCCAATATCGGAATCCCTGTTTCTTTAAATACAGCTGTGAGGATGAAGCTCACCACACCTGAATCTTTCACATTTTTTCCCCGTCTGTACACATCCGGCGCAAACTAATTAAGTGTGATTTGCTATAGCTGAGTACGGTCTCGAGTGTTTATTGTCAGTTGATTGTCATGCGAGAAACGATTCAGCAGAGAGCCCACCGTAACTCCGGCGCTACTTCAGAACCTCGGCTTAATTTAAAATGGTTATTTTCTCGTGTTATTGGCTTTTCTGTGTGGAAATGTGTTTTTTTTTATTTTTTTTTATTATTTCATTCCACTTTCTGCTTCTCGATGTTTTTTAATGAATTGAAAATTTCGAGAAATTAAACAGAGGGAAAAATACAACCGCCGTGTTCGTGACAATATGCTTCCTGATCTCATGGTGTGACTCCGTCTTGCTCTCTTCCCTCTGCTCATATTCTTTGTGTGCATAACATCTACAGTCATATCCAGTATATACTCTGAAAACATGCAAACAATCAGTACAGCCACATTTATCTGCACATGTATTGTGTAGAGGTGTTTGAATCGTGACTCATCCGGATCTTTAACCCGGGTCTTTAGAATAACCTGTGAGTCGCGAATCTCTAGTATCTTATATATAGCGTCTAGTATACTATATATAGCGTCACGCAGAGCCGTATACATAGCAAGCTCGTAGCCCGTGAGCCTGAGCTGTAAACACAGCAGACTAGTAGCTCGCAGCTCACGATGCCGGAAATGCCCGTAGCTCACGAGCCTCAATTCCGGAAACTCAGCCGACTCGTCGTAGCACTAGCTTGCAAGTCGCGATGCCAGAAATGCCCGTAGCTCGCGAGCTGTAAACACAGCAGACTCGTAGCTCGCGAGTCGCGATGCCGGACATGCTCGTAGCTCGTGGGCCTGAGCCGGAAACACAGCAGCAGATCGTAGCTCGCGTCTCGAGTCAGAGCAGGACAGCGGCAACAGCCGGCAGACTCAAACATAGCAGATCCAAAATAGTGAGTGCGTGTCTGCAACGAGTGAATCCACAGAACTTCCTACTACATTAGTGGTTAAGAGACAATGGGCTAGGACTGGGTTTCCATGGTGATTTGCACAACCCGGTTCAATTTAGTGAGTGACTCATAACGACTCGAATCCTTAACAGGAACCGTATTTACCGGCTCTAGTATTGTGTACAGACTGTGTTGCAGTGTGTTGACAGCCGAACATGCAGATGTGACCTTGGATCATCCCCGAGCGGACGAGGCGGTTATAAATCCACCTATTATGCCATCATGGCAACTCTATTAATTCTGCCGCCACACAAATGTGAAATACAACCAGGACCGTTTGTGGGGTTATGACAGGTAACCTAAAAGGCGACACGTTAGATAACGTTGACGTAAAGCCGGATCAGAAAGAATGATGAGCCGTGCTGATGGTAGTTAGATCGCCGCGCTGCTGGAGCCGTAACAACGTCTCAGCCAGATATTATTTACATCGAGGAAACGCTCCAACAGACGGCGTACCTGCACGGTTAACCTGTTTCCATGATCACACTGCTGCTAAAGTGTGAGTGCCCTCATCGGACAGAGTTTATAATGCAGCTGATAAACTTGATGGATTATTTAAAACTCCTGACTCGTTTCCTTCGGAGCGTTTACAACTACATCTTTTACTTTTGTTGATTGATTGTGACATGATGTTTGTTACAGAGACATGATTGTGTTCGTGGAAATGTTTTAAAATGACTGAATGCTGCCTCTCATTTATAAAATCAGTGTATGAACGCTGCGTCGACTGTAACGTGTCCTTGAAAAAGCAGGAAACATGCGTTATGAATCTTATTATTTGTGTCAATTTGAACACTTTTTATCTTCAGATTTCTATCATATTACATTGATTATTGCTTTTTTTCAATTAGTTCATAGTGTCAGGTCTGTTAAAAATGCTTTAAATAATAAATAAAGTGCTGTTTGGACTGTTTTATGTTAAAAAACTTTTTTTTGTATTTTGTTGTAGAAATGAAAAAATAAATATTCCATTGATGCCAAATCCTTCCTAATAACCAGAACTGTCCGACCTCCGTATCTGTCCTGAATGATTCATCTGAAAAATAAAATAAACTTTAAATGAAAAGAACTGAAAAGTCGCTAAATGTCAAGGAAATGAGTCAAGAACACATTTTTACCGAACATTGTACTTTTTGCAGACATATTTCTTGTCGTGGATGTTGAAGGGTTTATGTATGGATGAATCATAAAATACCTCTTTATATAATCCAACAATAGTGCAGTTATTTCTGAGTGTCGGTGCCAATGCTCACTCAGTTCCAAGCAGCCGCTCAGTCGACTTCCTTTCCTTCCTTGTGCTTCAGCTAATACAAGAAAAAGCGACGGCCCGTCCAGGAAGCACATGCTCAGCTGATATCTGCAGCCCGAGGTTAGAGAAGCGAGTTTGACCACATATGAAACGGACCATTTAGCCCGTGTTTGCCATTCCTCCCTCCGCTCAGCATGAAGATAATTGGATATAAAACATCAGTGAGAAGTCATAGCTCTCCTCCTCCTACCCCGGCCCGGCCTTACAGGTCCAATTCACACAATAAAACACCATTATACCTCATCAATGGTGCTTTAAATGTGCCGGACAGAGAGACACGCTTCAGTAGTCCGTCTCATAACTCACGTGGATGCCGTTCTCGATGACCTCAGCCCTGCTGGACGACCACTTTCTTTATCTCTTCTTCTGCTGTGTCAAATCCTTTTGCTTTATTGTGCCTCTGCAATAACGTAATGAAAATCCTACACTTCAACACGTCCGTCCACATAAAGAGGACACTCTGCAGGTTGCAATTACTCTGATAGGAACATTTCTCTTCTCTCTGATCCTGTTTTTTTTCCCCTGATGGAGGATTATAGACGAAGCTGTGGCAGCAAAGACTAAACAATCAAATTTATCAACGCGTTCTCAACTCGACAAATTCAGCAGGTTGGTCGGAGGCCTTCAGTTTCAGTTTTCTCTATTTTTAAAACACTAAGAAGACTCGACACAACATGAAACTTTGCTGGTAGCATCACCAGGGTCTCTACACATGAACTCCAGCATTGAGAACATTGTTTGTGTAGACAGAGTTACTAAAAAGAAGGTTTTTGAACAACTCACGTTAGCAGCTGCTTGTTCCGCTCGCCGCCGTCCTGCCAGTTGAGAAGTGTGGATCTCTGAATGAGACGTAACCTGGAGGACAGTTCAGGTGGACCTACTGTCTTCGACAACAACTATCCACACCAGATCTCACCTGACTTTTCCGGCTTTTGATTTCAGTATTGTTTCTTATATGAGGCTCCTTTTTCAACTTCAAGGTCAATATTGTTTTTTTCTAACGACAAAACAACAAATTATCTGCATTTATATGGAACTAAGCTTTAGACAGACTACCTTAGAAAATCA
>OMLP01031393.1:30698-41156 GCA_900302685.1 Spondyliosoma cantharus | reverse complement strand
TGTGTGTGTGTGTGTGTGTGTGTGTGTGTGTGTGTGTGTGTGTGTGTGTGCGTGCGTGCGTGCGTGCGTGCGTGCGTGCGTGCGTGCGTGCGTGCGTGCGTGTGTGTCCTCCCCCTTCTTATTTTACAGCATGTCCTATTTTAAACACACTGTACGGCTTGGTAATGTAACTGTGTATTCACTGCATAAAGATCCACCTGAATAGGCAGAGATATCTAAAGTAATGACAAGGTGAGACATGATGAAGTCCCATCCCCATGCAGGCAGTCAACCATAGATTCTCAATGAGAACTGTTTTTAGATGTCAAATTGTATTACTCTTATTTGATTTAATTATCAGTATTCCTTTGCTATCAGAACAGGAGGAGATAAACAAAGTCTTAACAGGCATGATACTTGGACTCTGTTGGTCTACTTAAAGTCAACAACATGGATGCTTTGATTTGGGTTTGAGGCTTGTGCTGCTGCAGATATTGATTTAAAAGAAAATTAAGTGAACAAAATGCACAGGGACATGTGCTTCTCCTAACTGAATTATGTGGTTTTAAGTAGCTTGAAGGCTTTTAAGATTTAGGAGAAAATGTTTAATGTTACGTTTTATCAAATTTACATTACAAATGTGTACATTATATATAAAGAAATGACTGTATATTACTTTGCACTATCATACCGCCATGTTCTAGTGAATTTCCCTTCATTTTCACCTCTAAATAAAGTGCCTATAGGCAGTAATGTTATATGAGTCTTCAGTGAAAAGTTAAACTGCACTGCAGTTTGGACAATAGGTTGCTGTCTATGCAAAAAAAATAGCACTTACACAGTATTTAGGGTTTCAAATGTTCACAGCACAAGCAGGAACAGATTAAATAATAAGCGGGTTTTTCTGTTGCATTCTACCGACCGCTCTATGTTTCTTCACTTGAGTAATTAGATTTCAGAGGTTCCCACAAAGGAATTAAAACCACTGAGAGGTGGTAATTGATATTGAGTTACATGTACACGTGGCCTTAATAATTCAGTGTAACCTGCAAACTGAGAAATTAATTTGGGACGTAACTTAAAAAATATTGTTGCTCTTTTTTGTTCCTCCAGTGGAAATAAGGTTATTAATACGCTTACATCTGACAGCTGCCCTTTACTGTATGTGTCTTTGGTCAATCTTGTAAAAAGTACTGTAAAGATGACGTGTTAAAAAAGTCACCCATACGAATAGTACATGAGTAAGAGTCTTAAAGTATCTGGAACTAAACGTACATAAGTATCAAAAGTACAATAAACAATAAATGATACATATATTTTTACATATATGTAGATACTGTATGCTATGGGTCGACAGGTTACACACCTGGACAATCATCATATCCAATATTCAGCATTTCTCTGATAATCAGAGTGCGTTTTCTTTTGTTTTGTTTTTTCTTTATGTAAAAATAAAATTAAACAATTTATGTATTTTGAAAAATACCTGGTAACTTAAGAGGCACTTATGCAAGTAGAGCAGAGGAAAAAAAGGTTTTCAATTTGCATGTGTTGTCAGTCAGGTAATAATATACATGATAGGGTACAGTTTGTCAGTTAATAGATGCAGCAGAGAATCAAGATCAGCCTCCCCTGTTGTTTTCCAACTGCTTGAAAAGTGAAATGACCAGTAACAACCCCGCCTGCGTTTAAGAGCGCTATCTGCAGCAGAAACGCAAAACAGATCTGTTGTTTGGGTGCTGTTAATAAAGGTTACTTAAGGGTTCAAAGGTCACTAAAGCACTGTGATGAAAACACAGCTTATGTATATTGAGGTCAAGGTTAGATAGCAGTACAGTTTAGCTGCTGGCTGTGCAACTACAGCACTACTATAGTGTCTACTATTACACATTTCAACACACGTGTGTTTCCTCATGTTAACAGACGCTCTGGAATCAGGACAGTGTAAAAGACTACACTGTAGTAATTACTGTATTTATTCACTTTATTCCCACATAGGAATTCAACTGAAAGTAAGATTTGGAACAAGTAATTGATTTTGAGTTACATTTAGAATTCTGTGCCCTCAATAATACTACAAACAATCCATCAGTGTAACCTGGTGGCTGCAAAATCATTTGGGACTCAAAATACTGCAGCTGTAATATTTTCCTGTTGACATTATGAAGGAACGAAAGCTTTTTCATACACTTGCATCTGATAGCTGGCTCTTCCTGTGGAACCACTGATGTCACTGTAACACTGTGCTTCATATATCCAGGATGTCCTGTAACCTTCCACATGCCATCCCCCTCTCTTATATCGTTTACTATTTTTAGAACATTTAAATTTATTATGATAACACAGAAAGACATGCATATGTCTCACAGTCGGCCTGCCATTTTATTATATATCCTGCTTATAGCAGAATACATAATCGTTCTTTTTATTCAGGATAGATTGATGTTTGAACAAAACATTGAACTTTACCATTTGGAATGGCTGTTTATTTCCTGTTGTCAACTGACAATTGAAATTTTTTGTTAAGCATGACTAAATTATACCATAGCAAAGTAGTAACTTTAAGTGTCAGGGTCAGATTTATTAGCCAGCTTGTTTTTGTGCCTTAACCTGAATCTGAATCTGAAAACTAAAGCTCAACCAAGAGCATTGTCACGTCAAATATCAGATTTATTTTTCGACAGTGATTTTGTTTTGGAAGGCGCAAACAAATGATAATGTACGGTGTCTTTTCAGAACACATCGACAAACTTTTTTGTTGTTGTGTAATTTTGATATTTGGTTCTCTTTTTACACAGTAATTAATACTAATATTAATACAAACTAATTATTATTAATTCACATTTTATGTTGGAGCAACACAGTGCTTATGATCTGTTTAGATTTAGGCACAAAAACTCCTGGTTAGGGTTAGGAAAAGATTATGTTTTGGCTTAAAATACCATATTTTTGTGGCCACAAACACAGCTGGAAACTGTCCCCACGTCTGCTAAAAAAATCCAGAGGTGCTTACAAATGTCGGAATGCAATCTTGACCTGTGGTCACTGACCTTTCTGCCCTTAACTCTGCCACCACCGCCTCCACTTCCCGATACGACAAAGAGGTCATAAACCTGTAATGTGAACGTATGACACTTATTGCAGAAATGTCAATATGCTGCGTAGTCTATGAGACGTACAAATGTGAATGTGAACAGCAATGTTGCCTGCCAACATGTTATCCTGGTGACCGGGCTGTTAAGGTAAATATCAGAAAAAAAAATACCTGTATAATAAAGTTTGAAGTTTCATCTGATTTAATGATCACTGTTCTCTGATGTTGATCGTGCAGAAGTTAAACTGCAGCTGCTTACATAGTTTGACACAGCTGATCAGTGAAATCACAGGTGATAGGACCATGTTTCTATGAGGCTGTCAAGTCTGATGGAGAGTCTATTTTAGCAGCCAGCTACATATACGGTATAATGTCCTGTGTGGAGATCTTTTTTTTTGCTCATCTTCCTCTTAATCTAACATGAATAAAACATGTGCTGGTGTTTTTTGTACTAATGTCAGACTCTCTGCGTCTACCTCTGTCTGATTTTCTCTCTCTTGGTTTCTCCTTCTCTGTCTACGTTCTGTTTTATTGATGAAGGCAGTGGGGACTTTAGGGGATGCCGGTTATTTCAGCTCTACTTCCTTTGCGTGCGCGCACACACACACACACACACACACACACACATTGCTGGCCTATTTTCCCAGGTCTTTTCCCTCTGGATGAGTTTGAGACTGTGGTCACAGAGACAGATCACCACTGAGATATAAAACACACACACAACATACATAGTGACACACAAATTCACACAAAAAGGCTGACATTCATGCAGACAGACGTGTACTATATGTGTAATAACATACACAGAGACACACACACACACACACAGAAATGTACACACAGACAAGGTCATAAATTAATAGTGGAAGCGGTCGTCAGCTGTTCTGGACGCTGTTTTTTTTGCTTAATTGGAATGAAGATTAAATTATTTTGACATTTCTGACTTTAAAATGTGGTTTTCGTGCACAACAGTCACAATACACACAGCAAGAGAAAAAAAAGTACTTCAAAAGTCAATAAGCATAAATATAAAAAAATAAACCTACAATGAAATAAAAATGCAAAATGTATCAGTCAAATCAAAAGAGCTGTACAGTGGTTAAAAGCAAGTCAGCAAGCAATTGTCACAGTATGAAGAATATGTGCAGTGTGCAAAGACGATATTATCCCATGATATGCAGAAACTCGCATTGATATAATAGAGCTAAAATTAGGAACATTTTATAATCAGGGGTTGTGTTTCCATCAACTTATTTTCATGCACATTTTAAAGTCCTGCTTTTATAAAGACATTTTGATTTAAATGGCAAAACTGGAACTGGATCCACCTGGAGAATAGAGGCCACCTACTGCTTATCTCGATGATCCACCTCCTAATAATCGCATATTGCTGGTGGATGTGATAAAGCATTAATTAGCATTTTGTTCTGCCCCCATTCTCATAATTCCATTAAGATTAGCGATACACTTGGAAAAAAAAACCTGGCTAATGCAGACTCTGTCTTGTCTCTTCAGGTTGAAGTTGTTTAATTGAGTAAATGTGCGTAATGTGACTTTGTTTTTCTCTGTCTGCCTGCAGAGCGTTGTTCGACTACGACGGAAGTGCTTCCGATCTGACCACGCCCAATCAGGCCCTGCCATTTCATTTTGGGGATATCCTCCATGTTAGCAGCGCTGGAGAAGAGGAGTGGTGGCCCGCCCGCCACCTCAGCCCCCCGCCTCCGAACTGCCCTGAAGTCGGAGTCATCCCCAGCCGCAGGAGGTCAGAGTTCAAAGAGCATTTTTACAGTGTGACATTAGCCATTTAAACTATCTGAACACTTCCTCCAGCACTGCTCACAACACTGCAAAAACCATCATGTAGAATCTGCTGAATATAAACCTGCAGTGGAAACTGTGCGATGCTCCCTCCTCTCACCTCCCTCTCCCTGGAGAGGTGACAGACAGATGTTGATAGGTCTCCGAGGTGGGAGGAGGAGATAATTTATTTTAAGTCTTGTTACCGTCCATGACACTGAGAGAGGTGGCGAGGAGTGACGGAAGTGATGAAATGCGAAACAGTGAAAGGAGGGCTCAGAAGCAACAGGGATGAGTGGGAGTGAGCGAATGGAACATGGAGGGATGGACGTGCAGACTGTCACACAGGGCTGTGGATGGTGGGGTATTAATGGACTGAGGTGTGATATAGAGGCAGGGTGAGAGAATCTGGGTGGTGCAGTAGGGGTAAGAGAATAACTGTGTTAGAGTAAAATACTTTTTCCACTTCACCTCCTCCTCTTCCTCCTCCTCCTCCTCCTCCTCCTCCTCTCTTCTGTCTCCGCGTCTCCTCATGTCTTTTGCTCCTATTCTTTCTTCTCCTCTCTCTGCTTTTTTCTCCTCCTGCTCTCTTCCTTCCTCTCTTCCTCTTTCTGCTTTACTTGCATCCCCTTGTATTTCACATTGTGGCCTTCAGTCCTGCTGGTCTGTTTTCATACATTTGGAGGCTAAAAAGCTGCATAATGTAAGACTTGATCCAAAAAATACATCTGGCTCGCCGGCCTAAATTATAGAACGAGGCTTCAGCAGCGAAACTCATCCCTGAGTCGAGACAATGGAGATTCACCTTATTTGAAATTCTAGGGCTGAATATGATCACCGGCAGGAAATGGCCCTGCACAGGAAGTGACACATCTAAATTTAAACTGAGCAGACAAAATTGTCTCCTTAGCAGGAGAGGAGAAATGTTCTACCTCATGGCTGAAGTATTTTGGTCTGACTCTCACCTCTTTACGTCTGAATCAGAGCTCATTCAGAGTATTTGACAATTCCAAGATATCTGATCTCTGCTGTCGAGTTTCATTGTATCTGGATATTAAAATCCATAAAATTAGATCAGCTCACCCCTTACTAATATTCAGAAATCCTACAATTTAATTATTTGATGGACAAGATGGATCCAAAAATACCTAAGATAATATCTAAGATAGTAGGATGTGAAATGACTTTATGAATAAAGGGACATTAAGTGATGTTTGCCTTTTTTTTATGTGAAGGGATCTGACAGACAGACTGTGAGAGTAAGGGAGTTTTACAGTGTCAGGTTGTGAAATGTTTTAAGATAACGATTCAGTAATAATAATCAGTAATAATATTCAGGATCTAAACATGCCACATTTTTGCAAGAAGTCTGTAAGTGAAAAAAGACCTGAACATCCTTTTGAATTTTGACACATAAACACAGATTCAAATCGAGGGAGTAAACTCAAGTCACCTTCAGTTCTTTGCATTTGCTTCTGTCGTGTCTCAACATTTCTCTCCATGTTTTTTGTTCTCTCTTTGGTATCACAGGGCAGAGAAGAAGGAGCGATCGAGGTTAAAGACGGTCAGAGTGACAAGGTCTCAGGATAGATCGGTGAGTAGCATCCAGATTTACAGAGGTCCTGGTCCTGATTTTTCATCCGTAACATTACAGCTAAAGATTGCTGCTGAATTTATTTATTTTTTTTAAGATTTGTTTTTATTAACAGAAGCTCTTACAAGATGTTTGTGGTGTATAGCAAGCATCTACAGTTTGATACAGTGAAAGTTGTATTTTACAAAAGGAACATACACAAATGTATAACCTTACAGACAACACCGTACAAGGATGATGGGTTTTGATTGTTGAACATCCGAAGAGAAAACAAGGAAAAATAAAAAATAAAAATAAAATCAATACAAAAGAAAAACAGAATTGCTGCTGAAATGTAATGAAAGTGTTGAACCGTGTTGAGAAAGCCAAGTGGTGAACACTCTCCGCAATGCACTGACTCACAACATATTCTCAAGAGTCATGTAACAATGGAAAACATAAATACCATACGAAAGTCCTGATAACAGATTTCCTGCGAGCCTCAGTTCTCAGATGAGAACTCAAATGTGTGTCAGCCCAGTTATGTATGACTGTGCTGGTAATAAAATCAGAATAGAAACAATAAACGTCTTAAACCCTCCTGGCTATTTTGCTATGTCTTTCAGTAGTGGGAGGAAACTGTCTAAAATATACATGTAGGTGTTTATTTTAGATCTCTGTTCGTATACATTTCCATTAGTTAAAACTTTTACCCTGTTCCTCATTTTTTGTCAAGCAAACATGGAATTGTACAATTCAGTCTTCAAAGTGTCTTTCAAGTTTAACACCTGTCTATATCATGAAGGTTTTCATGGCAGGGTTTTTCATTTATCATAGCCTGATGTACGTACCAATTTATCCTTTAGAACATGCCAAGCTAAACTTTTACTGGCTGTTGACAGTATTTTCGGATTTATCGATTTATCGTTATTTAAACACAATGAAACGAGAATTTTGAACCTGGCTTCATTCAATGTTCAGATTTTGTTTCTCGAAATGTATGTAAGTAGTATATATTTCTTTAGATAATGCTTCATTTGCATATTTAAACAGTACAAGTTTCAGAAAACTTTAAATACAAAAACTGATTGTTTAAATGGGTGGGGAAGTTTCATGGTGGTAGCTATTAGTTAAATGTTTTCATTCACCTGTTTGTATGAGAGCACAACAACTAAAGATATGGTAATAATAATAATAATAATAATGTAATGGGGTTATGAGAAAAGAACATTTATATATATTTTGGTAATTGCAACGTTACTTGGGCATATTTAATAAGCAGGTGAAACACAAAGACACAGAGACTAAACCAACAGTATTATACCTATCAAAGTATAAAGTAAAGGACACAAAAGAATAGATTTTACCATGCAAATAACAAATCAACACTTTTTGAATTTTGAGTTGAGTCTCTTGGTAGTTTGTTTCAGAAACACCATGTTGTCAGCTAAACAGTTGTCAAATGACCTTTATCCTGTTCTGTTCTGTTCTGTTCTGTTCTGTTCAGAGAAATGAGCAAAATGGTATTATGATGATAGACAGAGATTAAAAGCCTCTTCAAAATATTGTTTTATTTTAGAGCGACCTAGAGATAAATGTACATTGATAATTGTTACTGCTGCACTGATGATTAGATGGTTATTCCTCCTTTTTGTTGCATCAGTCAATCATTAGAATCTTCGTTGACAAGGAAATATCATAATTACTGTCGAAATAAAATATCTCACAAAGACATTCCTAACTTTGCTTTGGTCTATAAAAAGCATTTAATTTTCTTAATTTTTAACGACACAACGGTCACACCACAGAAACAAACTGTTTTGGAAATAAATTGACTTCAGTTGACAAAGAATTTCTACAAGTTGCCAAATGTGGTATTAACAGCCACACAAACTGTTACCAGGAAAAAGTGTAGTCAGGTTAACTATTAACAAGGGAATAATTAAAAGTACACAAATCAGCTTTTAGTTACTTGAATTTGTAAAGCTTCATTCTGAGTTCAGAGGCTCAGCGGCGACGTGACTTTAATCACACTTCGCACACAGTGCGATGATGAGAGCTGACACACGAGTCTAACACGAGCTATTGATATCACTGTGCTGTCGGCTCGCTCTCTGTTTTCCTCGCACCGTGTGAATCAGCAAGTCGGCAATCAGCGACTCTGCACGCTGACGAGCTGATAATTAAAAATGATCACACTCACGCACTCTCTGTATCCCCTGGCTCCATGCTTTGAGAAAGACTGCAAATTAGTCCTGCTCACTCACACTGTGTGTGTGTGTGTGTGTGTGTGTGTGTGTGTGTGTGTCTGTCTGTCTGTCTGTCTGTCTGTCTGTGTGTGTGTGCGTGCGTGCGTGTGTGCGTGTGTGTGTGTGTGTGTGTGTGTGTGGAAGCTTTCAAATGCTGATGTCAGTCAAGATACTGTTGTGATCATCTTCTGTTTGATGATTAATGCTCCCCCTTTCTCTCTCTCTCTACAGGATCAGGATGATAAAGGTAGGTAATCTCTTCATCAGTGACACCTACTGGTCAGTATATGTAACTTCAGCTCCTGAGCAACCATATCTTTCACCTCCACTCTTATCTTATCTCTAATAACTTCCTTTAAACTCCTCCTCCTCCTCCTCCTCCGTCCCGTTCTTGGAGGGAGAAGGAGGAGGAACATGATGGAGAAGGAGGAAGAGGCTGTATAAACATACAAAGGGTTAATGACCAGAAAAAAACAATAGTACACAAAACTAATCAGTTCAGTGGTGGGAGAAGTTTTCAGATCTTTTAAAAGCAGCAAAATCACAATTTAAAAAATACTTAGTTACAAGTAAAAGTGCTGTAAAGTAATCAAGTATTATCAGCGACATGTATTTAAAGTACCTACTAATTCTATACGTTCCATGTACTGTTGTGTGATTTAGCTGACTTTATAACTTTATAATGACTTTTACTTCCACTACTGAGAAAGTTAAGCTCATCATCTTATTTCATCATTGCTTTATTCACAGTTACCACATTCACACAGCCTTGTTTCCATGCTGGAAATACAGTACAATGACATCACATTTTACCTGGGGATGAAAGTATTGAAATATAAACAGTACAAACGGCACTTTGTGATATATTATTAAACATGACTTTGCATTTAGACTTTATTTAATACCATTCTTTCTTGTTCTGTTGTCCAAAAAGACTTATTTTTCTGCAACCTAATGAATTGTAATGCTGTTAACCACTCCCTGTATTGCACATGAAGTCCTGTTCACAAGTAATGAGCAACAGTACAACAGATATATACGGAGTCTTTTGTGGCTCTTGAGGAGTTTTGCGAAGTCTAAGACACCTGCAAATACTGTACAATATTTGTGGGTGAGTTTAAAAGAAGTGAGCATGTAGGAGGCAGGTGGTTCAATAAAAGGCGCCATTAAGTTGCTTCCTTTTTGACTCTTCTGTCTTATAATCTGCCTCCGAGCTTTATGGAGGTTCCTCTTCAAAGTTTCCTCTTTATCACACCAGAAAAAACTCGTCTGATCTTTGTTGCGCCTTTCCAAATGTATTAAAGTAGGAATTTTTTTCTTTCTTTCTTTCTTTTATAAATGAATGTGTGTCAGTGCAATAGAAAGAATGCCGGTCTGTGTGTGTTTGTCTTTTTATGTGTTATTATATGTGTGTATGAGTGTGTGTGTTGCTGACTCTGACCTGTCTTGTCCTTCCAGAGCTGGTAACCTCTGGCACCAGCGATAGTGAGAGTTGTTCCTGTAAGTCTAGACCCTCCTCTTTCTTTCTTTCTTTCTTTCTTTCTCCCTTTCTCTTTCTTTCTTTCTTTCTTTCTTTCTTTCTTTCTTTCTTTCTTTATTCGCCCTTTCTTTCTTTCTGTCTTTCTTTTCTTTCTTTCTTTCTTTCTTTCTTTCTTTCTTTCTTTCTTTCAGTTTGTTTATTCAGTTTGTTTATTCAGTTTGTTTATTCAGTTTATTTTCAAACCTCAGCCTCTTTATGTTGCTGTTGGTTTCTATGTTTCTCTGTG
>OMLP01031393.1:3349-29992 GCA_900302685.1 Spondyliosoma cantharus | reverse complement strand
AATCCCATCCTCTGTGCCTCTAAATGTGTCCTTCATCTGTGTTTGTCCCGTCAGCTGGCCAGGAGGAGACTCTCCTCACCTACCAACCTGTCATGCAGCAGGAAGGTCGGTGCTCAACTTTACGTCATTCTTTTATTTCAATTTCTCAATGTTTATTTGTTTTTTTTTTATATTGCATTATGTTGCAACTGGACTTACGGCCTTTGTGTGTGTCATGTACAGTTAATTACACACGGCCAGTCATCGTGCTCGGACCAATGAAAGATCGAGTCAACGATGACCTCATCTCCGAGTTCCCTGACAAGTTTGGCTCCTGCGTCCCACGTGAGTGTCATCACTTTGTGATGAATTCCAGCAGTGACCTCTAAAGTACTGGACCTTTAGAGACCATTTAAATCACGTTGATACTGTAATGTTGTAATTAAAGCTGGCTTTAAATTAAATGTCAGGTTTTTGTCTTGCACCTCGCAGCACATTTTTATGAACCTTTATGAAGCTGGTGGACAGGAAAAGCAAGTTTATTTATATAGCATCAAGACAACTCAAAGTTGAAAGTTGCATTTAAAAGACATTAAAAACAAGTAGGAAGTCATAAAAAAACACAACTTAAAAATAATGAAAGTTAAAAATGGAAAAATAAGCTGAACTAGAATAGGTTTAAGAAAGAGGAGGCAACAAAAGTTACAGTGTAGTTCAAGATAGTATTCAAAGCCTTAAAACTGCTTCAGTAAAAGGCAGCAGCAAACAAAAAGGCCTTTAGCTTCTTCAAGCTTTTGAGCTGAGCTGAAAGGAACAAAGAATGGAGAGCGAAAAAAAACGTCTGTACTTCTATCATACTTTTAACATTTGTCACTGTTCCCACGCAGTTTGAAGAGATGACTCACTAGACAGGCAGCCTGAAAATGAACCTTGTAAAACTGTAATAACTAAAAGAAAAATCTTTTTTTTTTCTTCTGTTGTTTTTTTTTAAGGGATTTGTTTTTAGCCAGTTGGCATGCTAATTTCAGTAGGCATCTCTGCAACACAATGCATAGTTGTCTTTTAGTTGTCATACTGTCAAAACTGTTATTTCTTCACATTTTGGTGATATTTTATTTCATTTTAGTTTGTTTTCAACCTAAATCTTACATATTGCACCTTTTAAAGCTTTTTTTGTTTATACCTTTCAGTAGTGTACATCTGCTTTTATACAAAGACAAGCAACTTGACACATATAAAACAGAAAACGCTAAATTAGCAACACAATAACAATATACACATATATGATTATATGTGTTCTTACTCAAAAATACTTAATGTGTATAAAAACTCTGATCTTCAGACACTACGCGGCCGCGGCGAGACTACGAGGTGGACGGCAGGGATTACCACTTCATGTCCTCCAGAGAGCTCATGGAGCAAGAGATCCAGGAGCACAAGTTCATAGAGGCTGGACAGTACAACAACCATCTGTACGGAACCAGCATACAGTCTGTCAAAGAAGTCGCTGAGAAGGTGAGTTCAAAGAGAGACTGTAAGGAGCGAGGAGGCAACAATGCAAAGGAAACAGAAAACAAACCTGTGTGTCTCTCCCAGGGTAAACACTGTATTCTGGATGTATCAGGGAACGCCATAAAGCGTCTCCAGCTGGCAGGCCTCCATCCCATCGCTGTCTTCATTAGACCACGCAATGTCGACAACATCCTGTAAGTGACCTAAATATCAACCACACCACCATAACATGTACACGTATACATATGCAACATGCTGTGTGCGAACATGTGTTTCTGCAGTTCCAACGCAGTAAAAGTGAATTATCATCCTGTCATTTGACAACTGTTGAACTCACAGTAAGATTAAAGTGGCTGCCGAGGGATCATTTAATCACTTAATGTAAAAGGTGTTCTATACTTGATGCTCGTTCTGTACCTTGATGTTGTAACTCTCGCCCCGTGTCTCCAGAGAGATGAACAAGCGTTTCACCGAGGAGCAGGCGAGGAAGACCTTCGACAGAGCTGTCAAACTGGAGCAGGAGTTCACAGAGTACTTCACCGGTTAGTTACTCCCACACAAACACAAGCTGCCGCCCAGTTCCCACACGCACCTGACGCGCTTGACCCTAAAGCTAATCACCTCCCAGCTGTATTCATAACTCACAGACATTACAGTGGTAACGCTCCTCTCACATAACTTTGGGTAAATGTTGAACAATCCCTTTAACTAAAGCCGTATTACTTAATAGAACACAGAAGAGTTCAGAGTAACGTAGTCTGAGAGCTTCAGAACGTGACCCTTTGCATTTCCACTACCCAGATATAATGTGCGGTTCAGTCAAACATGACTCTAGTCAAGTGTGTGTAGGCTACTGGTAATTTGTTTTGGTGAACATTTGGCTTCGGTGGAGATCTTCTGGATGTTAACCTCTCACCGTCTTCCCTCTCCGTCCGTCTGTCTGTCTGCAGCTGTAGTCCAGGGCTCGACTCTAGAGGAGGTGTACTCGCAGGTGAAGCAGGTGATCGAGGAGCAGTCCGGTCCTTACATCTGGGTGCCCACCAAGGAGCGGCTCTGAATAAAACACACACATGATCACACACATCACTCTCTCAACACCTCCTACTTCTCTAATTTTCTATTATCAGCCTGCGTCCTCTCTCTCTCTCTCTCTCTCTCTTTCTCTCTCTCTTACACACACACAGATCACTACAGTCCACACACACATTTACACAAGCACATAAAGTCGGATGAGGCTGGGACTATCTGGGACTGCTACTTCCTGATTTGGGAGGAGCTATAGTCTGTCCAGCAGCCTATTGGTGGATCTTCCTACAGCTTGGTTCCTTAATGTTTAAGGAGGTGGTTCAAATCAAGGCGACATGTACCATTATCTGATTTTATTTCATTATTGTTCTTCTTATTGTTGTTGTCGTTGTTGTTTTCATATTAACGAAGGGTAATGCATTCATGTATGGGTTTGTAATGATAATATTGTCACCAAGAGGCAGACTTTTGCACGCTGTAGCTTTAAGAGCATGTTTTTGGGACAAAATCTTGATCTCCTTCCCGTCTGTCAGTCTGTCTTCCCTCATGGCATCGCTCCTGTTAGAGCTTCTCTCTCTCTCTCTCTCGTCTTCTCTCTATCTTTCTCTCACTCCCTCCCTCCTTCTTTCCTCTTCAGACTTCAGATATGAGGTATGCCCCGGGCGATTTGGTATCAAGGGCCAAAATAAAACTATAGTACAACTACTGTTTAGAGAAGTAGCAAGAGAATAATAATAAGGCACTAAACCACCAGACACTTAATTGTTGATGTTTATTGTAAGAACCAGAAACTCTGAATTAAAGCTTGAATAGAGGATTTATATGTATTTAAACTAGATAAAGTATGGAGTACTATCCTGCAATGTTGCTCTTGAAGGGCCATACGCATATTAAAAAAAAAAAAGGCCTCACAATAGTTTGGAGGCCTGGGCTCGTATTTATCAAACATGTGAGAATTACGTTTCATAGACTCTAAAAAAGTTATTCACTAAAAGTAAAGATAAATTCACATTTATCTCACATCTAGCTCTTATTTGCAGTGAAGTGTAGGTCTAACCTTCAACAACAGCTTCCATGTGATCCCATGAATAATTACATGCTCAAAGTAGGAACAGCCAATCACAGACATGGATTAATGGAACATCTGCCCTGCTTACTGTCTTTAAAAATGAATATATTTCACGCAGCGATTTCTAGAAAAAAATAAATTGTGAACTCCTCAAATAGAAATGAACATCAATCTAAAATAACATATACACATGGAATCAAATGATGGGAAAGAGGACAAAACAGAAAAGAAAACTGAAGCATGAAATAAATTCTGCTGCTAGTACACGAGGTACACCAGAGTGAACAGATAATAAGGGTCATCAAGCCACATTTAGAATGTTTGAAAGCCTGATGTTGCAAAAAACAAATAAAATAAACTCAAATCACATGCCAATAATTGCTAGGTCTACCCTATTCTGACAGACTCATTGCTTCAGCTATGACCAATGATATTTTGGACAAAGCCTCCAAAACACTTACAAGTGTTTATGTTAAAAAAAACTTGATAAATTGAAAACACGCAGTACTTTCTGCCACTTGGAGTCTGATTCAAAACAATCAAAACAACAAACATAGCTTGATGAAGTCACGAAGTAGCGCGGGATCGTGGGAGTTGTTGTCTTCATTGTTCAAACAACCACCATTGTTGATGAAAATCTATCTGACGTAAAATGTTCCCAGACGTTGAAATGCTTTTAAGTTTTGTTCAGTCACGTGTGCCGACTTCGTTCCTCACTCTCTGACTCCCCTGAAAGTTTCAGCGACAGGAGACCAAATTAAATGCTCCTGCCTTGAGTAAAATCATGGATTCATCTAGAACATTGTTGGAAACATTTGGGATAACGTAAGTACATAACTCAACAACATCTATAATCTATCTTTTTTAAAGGAGCGAGTTGTTTTAGAGATCATCCGGTTGATAAATACGAGCCCAGAGTCTTTGTCCCATGAGTCCTTCTCTGCCTCCCCTCCTCTTCTTCCTCCTCTCTGTCTCATGCCTTCATCCCGCGCCTCCTCTCCTTCTCCACATTCAGTGTGACATTAGTTGAGCACTCCGACATTAAACAGTGTATCATCTTCATCAACATAATCATAATCATCAGCATCATCTTTAGAGCTTTCCTTCTTACCGTAGTTGCACTAATGAGGGCTGGTTTCTTAAAAGCATCTGACAGAACTGATACCATCCTCGTGTTTCTGGTGTTCGGATGTGTGATGCACTCGCTTTTCTTTCAGCTGTCGGGGGTGATTATGCTTGTTTGGCAGAGGGCGCGCTTGGTTTTTGCAGTCATCTCATTTGCTGTATGTCGTGCTACTGATGCATAGCAAAAGACATCAGCGACATGTTTTTTTTTTCATGCTGGATTTATGAACTTTCTGCTCCAGTGTGCATAAATAACACCTGAAACTGGCACCGTTTGTGACCTCAGTGCTCCATATGTTGCCCTAAATGTTGCTCCACGGTACAGGCACATGGTGGACAATGAAAAGTGTTGCTTTTATCTGTTATCCAGAAAAAAGGTTCTATCTTCACAGGTATTTTTCATGATCTCACAAAGATAAAATGTTTATGTCTAAATCCAGCATGTTCACAGCCGTCCAGTGGACCTGCACAGAGGACTAGAAAGTTCCCTGTGGAGTCTTTCGCCACTCTTTTGAGAACAAACTTTGAAATGTAGTCAACTTCCAAAACAAGGTTTCATTTTAATCACTGTTGTCTGCTTTATAGGTGCTAAAAACAAATAAGTAGCCTATCATTGCTGGCTTTGTCAGTCATGTGACCCTCGCTTTGCACTAAGGTTCTCGGAAGTATCAATATTTCAATACTTTTCAGTACCATGTATTTCTTCAGATTGTTTGCTGCTTGAAGAGAAACTAAGTCGCTTCACAGCAGGCAAACACAAGTCACAGAATGTGTTAAACCTAATTTACACTGAACACAAAAAAAGATGAACTATGTTGTACAGTATAAAGTGCGGGCCTGGGTCGACACCGAGCCTTTTTCTTTTTCTTTTCATCAGGCCAATTAACACGTGGTGCTAAATATTTGTCTTAGTTTTGTAAGAGCTGTGAAGAAATGTTTGTGGGCGTTGTGTCTGAAGTAGGTCCCGCTTTGTATCATGCATGAGCAGGTGGAAACCCACAGGCAGCATCATTACAGGTGCAAAATGTAAGAATTTACCACCAGTCGAATTCAGAAAACACAGGGGCAGCATATCGCTGGAATAACCGCTAACTGCTGCTAACTGTAGCTGCTGTTAGCTAGTTAGCTGAGTTAGCTGTGCAGCTGATAATCCAGGCTGGGAGTTTGGAGTGTTTGTGTTTACACCACTAGCACAGCATTTTTAGACAAGGACCGGTCGTTACTAGCTGGTTAGCTAGTTACCTTCTGTGTCTTTGTAACACAACTAAAGGCTAGCCGACATAATGTCTGCACTGTTGTTCACAATCAAGTGATCAGTTTAAGTTGATTTTTGAATGTTTTCAACCGATACTCTTGCATATTGCATCCTAGCATCTTGCCATGACTTTCACGCTATACTGCTGACTGATCGACATTTTGGGGGCGAGATCAGCTGTGAATGTAACTTTTGATTGTTTACACAAAAAAACCCTGTCACAGTGTTTGGAACTACACTGTTGAAATGTGCGTTTAGCTTTGGGCAAATATTTTAACTTTCCGGGAAGAAAGTAGACGTGTTAGATCATGAAAATACCTTTGAAGACACAATCCTCTGCTGGGTAACAGGGAAAGAAATAACAATTTATCTTGTCTCTCAAAACAACTATAATCAATATTTTTATAATTACAGTGTATCAATGACAATGTGAAAATGATGTGACAATGTGAAAGGGGTTGCTTGTATAGAGAATCTGAATCTGCAGCTCCCCTCTGCTTTGCTTTACAGCAAGTTTTAGAGAATTGTTTCGCTGTCTGGCTGCGACTTTACTGTTTTTCATTCGCTGTCATCGCTCTCATAGTGAAAAAGTTCTAAAAACCCACTACTAGCTGGTGCACAGAGAAGAGCATTTAGCAGGTGAAGAGCCAGATATTTCCCTCAGGAGTTGGTGGAGACCAAAGATGGAGCTAAAAGAGTTTGACGTCACAAATGATGCTATCCTGAGAGTCTAGGCTGTCAACATTTGGATTACAGAGATGCTTTTGGTAACACAGCCCTTTGATGGACCTTGTCAGCCATCCACTCCCCATCATCACCCTCAACCCCCGAGGCGACTCCTCCAAGCTGACTGGAGACCAGAGACACACAGGAGCACCATTCTGTCAACAGAGTAGCTCTTTGACCCCAATATTCAATAGTTTTGACCACACGTGTTTTGAGAGCTTTAATATTTCCTCACAGAATGTTCAGCTAAATTATTTCTTTCCATGTGTAATCCTGTAGTAAACCAGTGGTGTCGTCAGTTGACAGAACCGGACTCTCTGTGTGACTCTGGCTGTGTTAAAGCCAGGGGGCCATGCCACTGTCTGTTAGAGTAAAGCACCGATGCAAAGAATCTATTACAGAGATGGATCTATATCTAACATATTATAATATTTATCCCTGCTCTAACTGCCTATTTTGGTACAAAAAAAAATAAAAGTCTTTATTGAGATTTACTCGAGGATCCCTTGACTGATGACCAGAGTTTTTTTACTTTCTTTTGTGTTGTGGAATATGTCTGAATGTGATATACCTGATATAATAACTGGAAGCATAACTATATTTTCCTTTACTTCACCTCTACAGCGGGTTTTTATAAGTCTGATGTCTAATGAGGTTCCCTTTACAAAAGAAATCCAGCCTCTAGGCTAATCTGCTGACTAATGATTGAAAATAATACTTCATGAACCAAAATATAAGAAAACAAATCATTCTTATTATTTTTAGCCATTTAATACTGTAGATGTCAAATATATGTCATTTAGTATTTTGGAGGATGAATATCAGTCTATAGAAGCCCCAGTGACTTTGGCTAAATGCTAACATCACCATCCTCACAGCGACAATGGGAATATGTTTAACATGCAATGTTGACCATGTCCACTATCTTACTTTAGTTTTCATTTTAATCACTGTAAAGTTTATTTGAAAGCATGTCCTACATAGTCTTAAGAGTCAAGTCATGCTAGCAACTCTGTGAGGCACAGTAGCATCGGTCAGTCAGTCCCTGTGCTGCAGCTGAGCCAACAGGTTTTTTGATTTGTTTCTGTGAGTGAGGTCTCACCTGACCTCAATAACGTACACACGACCTGCTCGCAGTGAAGTCGTGACCACTTGGCCACAAAGGCTAAAGATCTGATCTATCACTGGACTTTCACTTAATAGCTACAACTATTGCACTAGAATCACGACCAGATATTTACTGGTCACTTGTTGATATCAACCGTCATACTTCAGAATGTGAATCTGGCTGTTTTGTTAGGTAGACTTTGCTAAAAACGAATGCAGCAACCTCGCAATAACGGACGTAAAGTTCATTTAAATTCAAATTGTCAATTTACTTTCAAACGTCATGTTTAATCCAACCTCAATCATTTAAATTGGATGGGTATAAAATAATAAAAATGCTATTTATAGTTTGAGTGTATCTGTGTGTCTGATACCACATTCCAATGTTATTAGGTAACAATTTTTACAATTGTATTGCTCAGGTTTGAAAGGTGGCAACAACTTTAATTAACAAATAATTCTTTAGATGTACAGAAGTCATTTAACAATTGGTAGACAAGAGTAAAAATAACATGCTTTCAACCACAACCCAAACACCTCATCTGAAACTATGGAGGATATACTCAGCCTGAGGCAGACTAACAGTAATACTTTGGTGTCAACACCGTCAGATACAGAAATCTAAAAGAGAGCAGTTTCAGGAAAGAAATGACAGTAAAAAAAACACAAAACACCTGTAGATAACATACTAGACATACATAATGACGTCACACTGTACAATAGAAAAAAAAGTGCGCATTCGTTTGCGCCCATCATAAAATGTGCCAGAATAACAGCAGTTTGAAGCCCATGGCAGTGAAACTGAAACATGCTGGCCCAGAGTCTTTTGTGAAGGACAGATGAAAACACTCCTCAGTGGGAGGTTAGCAGGCAGGTCAGGTGGTGCTCAGGACTTCTTTGTGGGGGGGACGGGGGGCAGGACTCTGCGGGAGTTGGAGCTCACCCAAGGGTGGTCAATGACACTCTTGAGAGAGAGACGATCGGTGGGGCTGTGGCGGAGCAGCTTGGAGATCAGGTCCCGTGCACCATCTGAGATGACTTTGGGGAACTTCAAATCCACCTGCAGATAGTAAAACAGCATGCGTTCAGGGACTATCACATGTTTTCCTCCAGGATGTACAACAGAGTTCCTCTTTAGATAACAGTGAAGATTCTCAGTCATCTGGGTCATTGTGTATCTAAGTGCTATCCGGAGGAAACTTGACTTGGTTGAGTTTTTCGAAAAACTCAAGAAGCTCGAGGTATTAAAACTTAAGATTTAAATACCTTTGGATTAGGGTTGAGAGAACATTAGATTTATCATAGATCGCAATAAAAAAAACATTCAGGATAAGCAGATTGTGATGGATTTTCCATTATCGCAAACTCCGATTCACAGATTTATTTTGAATTGCTACAAGGGGAGACTGCAACTGTCCAAAAAAAATAAATAAAAAATCAACTTCGTTCATCCCTAGCAAGCATAATCGTGTCATTCATTTTTCAGAGACATAAAACATCCTCGACCCACACACCGAACACCAACCTTTGTAATTCTTTTGTATGTTTCTGAGTGGCTGGCAGTTTCAAAAGGGGGGTTGCCGACCAAGCATTCATAGCAGAGGACCCCGATGCACCACAGGTCCACCTTCTCGCTGTGGGTGTGGCCCTCAATCATCTCTGGAGGGAGGTAGTCCAGTGTCCCGCACATTGTGCGACGTCTGGATAGGTTGAAAACAGAGAGGTGAGCAGGGAAGGCACAGAGGAGGGAGATTCAGTCTCCGGCAGCACACAGTAGACATCCACATCATGTGGAATGGCACTATGGTTCCTCACCTTAGAGAAGGTGCATGGACAGACCAACCGAAGTCGGCAATTTTCAACTCTCCGCGATAGCCAAGAAGCAGATTCTCTGGCTTGATGTCACGGTGAATCACTTTCTTCTCGTGGCAATACAGCAGTGCGTCAGATATCTCCTCCATGTACTGGGAACATATAAAGAGGTCGGCATTAAATCAAAACCGTATTTGAACACAAAAAAATATCCAAGATAACAGAAACAAGCTTGTAGACGTCATCGAGTAAAAGCTCTGCGTTTTAATAACAGCAACAGGTCTTACCGTGGCAGTCCGCTGGTCATCGAATCTTCCACATCTCTGCAGCTCCTTGTACATCTCACCACGTGGGGCGTACTCGAGCACCAAGAACACCCTCTTTTGATCATGGAAATAATTGTAGAAACGCAAGATGTTGGGGTGCCTGATGAAAGGAGAGATAACATTATGATACTGCCTTTAGATGGCTTTTCTAAACCACACAAGATAAACGTAATGACAGTGTGTTCATGCAATAAAAAAATAAATAATGTTTGAGCAAGGTGCTTAGGGTCATTTATAATTGCGTCTATGCACTGATGTTATCTTGGACAATAAAGTCTATTGTATAACGGCAAAACATCCTGCCATCCTAGCGGAATGTGTCATTCAGAATACTCACTTGAGATGTGACTGGATCTCAATCTCCCTCCTCAGTTGATGCTCCACGCTCTCCTTCTCCATCTGCGACTTGAACAACACCTTCAGTGCCACGATGGCTTCCACCTTCTTCACCTTGGCGAGGTAGACATTTCCAAATTTGCCCTTCCCCAGCGGCCGGCCGATGTCAAAGTCATCGATGGACAGCTTCCTGACGGAAAGAATACCTTGTGTTATCTATTACTCGCTTAGATGTTTGAAAGGATTGCAAAAACAACAGAACGAGCAAAAAAAAAAACAACTACAGAACTCTGGAAGTAGTGAATGTACTTACTTTGACGATGAGCCCACACACTCCCTCCCAGGGCCTTAACAAAAAAACAAGAAAGTAAAAGTCAACACAGGTACATTTCCCTGAGGTGTCTGACTGTCGTCCCTGTGTGAGGAGGGACACGTTACCTGCGATGGCATTTCTGTCCAGCTCTGTTCGTGGCTTCACCAGGACACGCTGTGGGCCTGCCAGCATGCTTGGAGTTGTGCCCTGACATCCAGAAGCAAAGTCGCACAGTTAGGAATCCACCGATGTGTCATGGCTTATGTGTATAACTTCCAATACTGACATTTTGATCACGGTGGGCAAATCTACACATCCTCTCACTCGTATTACATCTTACCGTATGTAGGTAACTTCTCGGCACATAATTCTCCTTATTCTGCGAAGAAATACACACACACACGGTCAACTTTAACTTGCAGCACTGCAGCTCCTGTGTATTGTCTGAGCTTTGAGTTGAGGCTGCCATTTTAGACGCGTACCATTATTCTAGAATGAACAGCGAGCAGGACACTGAAGTTTGTTTATACCATAACGTTAACTTATATTAATGCAGTGTTTCGGCTACAGTGGCTTCGCTTCATTTGAACACAGAGGTGATCAGCTGTTAGGGCTCATTTGGTTTTCTCATAGACACCTACCTTTCACCTGAAGCTAACCGTAGCTAACAAAAGGCAATGTATCAGTGTTAAAATGGAAAAAACGTGATTTAAACTGTAAACACTTTAACGCCACGTCGCATTTCAGTTAGAGACTTGTATTTTCAAATTAGCTGCAACTGTTTCCTTTTGAGTATTTCAAAACGATAAATGTTCAGCGGGCGACAGTTTGGATGGCGTTAGGCTAATTGTTAATGGTGGTATTCTTGGCTCATTTTGGTTGTAATGCAAGGGATACCTACTTCTCCAAGTGTATATAACGCCTTCTCATGTATATCATTTGCGGTGTATGTACGTTATATATTGCTGGTTTTATTATTTTTAACACAAGCTAACGTGGCGTTAAGTTAAGTTAGCTCAGAAATGTCACGTTAGCAAAACAAACGTTAACGCTAACCTGCTAGCCGGTTAGCTAAAACCTGTTTCAATTTATAACGATATAATATACGCTTAGTTGGCTCGTTCGTTGCTTTCACCTGTGACTCAGTCGTACTTCACCTTCAAACATTATAGAACATATAACTTACCTGCATCTTGGTGAAGAAATGCGCTATAAACGTTACAGCGAAGCTAATCCGATCTGACTGTTTTGAACTTCCGCCGCCGCCAACGTTTAAAAAACTACGCTTCAAACCCGATTGGCCGGTACGCACGGTACAGAAAGGCACCCATTGGCCAGAAATGTTGCATGAGGAAGCGTCGTATTGGTGTACGCCCGTGCTAGTCAAACATCGACCCGCCCCCTCTCTTCCTGTGTAGAATCATATGTGTATGAAAATAGGTCCGCTGTGTTGCTTTCTGTGTGACCTGTGATAGAAATCTGAAGACTTGTCCAACTTGCACGCACGCACGCACGCACACACACACACACACACACACACACACACACAGAGTTCATCTTGACCTGTTTTTGCTCATTACATTACATTACATTACATTGGCTCTAGGTAGGTTACACTCCCCATCTCCTATGCAGGAGAGCACACCCTTTATAACACATAGAAACTCTTCTGTCTTAATGGAATGTTTCAACTTCAATATCTGTTATGTTCACGATCACTCAATTGTCTGTTCAGTGAAATGTCAAATACAGTGAAAAAAACCTCACCTGTTTTTTAGAGCCCGAGGTGACCTCTTCAGATTGCTTGTTTTCAACTTAAAAATGTCAGGTCATGGGTCTGTGATTTCCTAGAATTCTTGAAGGTTCCTGGAAAGAAGAAATAGGACACTCTGAAATAGTAGAAAAGTATGATCTATTAATGATCATCAACGATTATTTAAAAACTTTAGTATATGTTGAATCGTGTGCTTGCATGTAAACAAATATATATTTCAACATGTGCGGCCGACCTGCTCACTCGCTGACTCTGAGTCACGGTGACACGTGATAAGCATCGGTGAATCCAAAGTGCACCAAGTGAAATCTATCTCTATCTTCTGTCTAATCAGTATGAAATTATATTGGTCTTTTCAAGTATATTTAGAACAAATTGGGAAATTATTCAGAAAAAAGATCTGTAAACCTAAATGAGACGAAAGTGTTCCCCCCCCGTAAAAAAGATTAAACAAGTAATGAACTGAAAACAAATTAAGGGAAAAGGATGAATAAAGGGCAGAGACGAGGGCACATTCTAAGATTAAAGTGATTTGCCTGGTTTCAAGATGTTTGAGTTCAGTCTTGAGCCTTAAATTGACTTTCTTAATTTAAAGTATGAATCCCTTTTTTCAGTCTCCTGAAGTTTTCCATAATCTTCACAGTTTGCACTTTCAGCTTCTGTCTGGCCATGTGTCAGGTCCAGAGTTCACAGTATTACTCTCCTTGAGTTCATCCGGCCATCGGGTCCAAGTAGCCATAATCTGGGAAATATCCTGCTGTTAACTACAGCGTGAAAGGAGATATAAATGATATATGATTCACAATTGGCAGGAAATCAGCCTCAGGGTGCGAAGATGACAAAAATAACCGGTCTCATGAAAATGTCTTTATAAGTAAGTTGCCATAAGATAAGATCATGTGGGGTTGACTGAGGATCCCACAGTGAGTTTTAATTTGTCTTGTGAAACACGTGAGGGACGCCACGATCTGCTGTTCAACAATTAAATAACAAGAAAAATGGATTTGAGCTGCGTAGCTTTACTGTTTCAGAGAAAGTGGCAGCGTGTTCTCCGGTCAGCTGTTGGGAGGTGCTGACTGCTCTGAAAGGAAAATAGTCGAGCACTGACGCTTCAGTTTGGCTGTCACCTCCGTGTTATCCTCACTCTGTCACATTGCTAGTGCTGCAGCAGCATCAGTTCCTGCAGTCGTCTGCCCTGCTTCATTAGATTTCGTGCACCAGAGAGATAAGGTGAAGTTGTTACCTTCATCGCTCATCATAATACAATTTGCAAAGTTTTATTACTCTTATCACTCAAGCCTGGCACGTACCGTACCAGAGAGTAAACACACAGAAACAATTTTAATGACCACCTTGCTTTCCTGTGTTTCAGCGGATGTCTGCAGAAATATTTTACAATCCTAATCATCCTCATTTCCTGCACTTGCTCCATAGTTTGCACCTGTTGAAGCTGTGTTTGAAGTAGCCTGAGATACTAACACAAAAGGGAGCCAGGTGCAGGTGCCAATAAAGCTGTTCTGTCTCTTGTCAGCCATTTTGTGATCTTTGTTCTCGAACTTCCTTGAAAATGATTTTATAGGCAAGGCAAGTTTATTTGTATAGCACAATTCAGACACAAGGCAACTCAAAGTGCTTTACAGGAGCATACAAATTACATTAAAAGACATTAAAAAATACATTTAAAAGACATTACAAATGTATAAGAAGTAGCTACTTGCTGCTGAAGCACAATGAGACTGAATCTTGCTCAACATTTCTGTTGAGGACTGTCATATATTAAATGTATATTTATGACACTCCTTCACACTCATGAGCCTGAAAGAAAAGTGCATTTGGGGAATATCTTGTGAGTCAGCCTTGAATATCTGAAAATAATACAAAAGATATGAGGGCTTTTGGCAAAGAGGAATTCAGCATTGACAATGGTGAAGAAGTATTCAGCCAAGTATGTAGGATTTAGGGGGTATTTAATGTAAGAAATGAAATGAAATGAAATATGAAATATTCATAATTATGTTTTCTTTATTGTATAATCACCTGAAACTAAGAATCGCTGTATTTTTTCATCTTAGAATGAGTCTTTTATCTACATAGGGAGCAGGTTTCTTTCCACTGAGAGTGGGTCTTTCACGTTTTTAACATTCGGCCACTATAGGGGGAGATGAGGGGTGTTCAGTTGGTTGCAATCTGCAGCCTCAACGCTAGATGCCACTAAGTTTCGACACACTGGACCTTTAAATTGAAAAAAATGAATCCATTACCAATAAAAATGTAAGCACTCTGCGGTGAAAGTATGTGTAATTACGGTTATATTATCACTGATATTATTCTATTCTTCATTAATGTAACAACAAGATTTTACTGCAGTGGTGAAGCTAATTTTATATACCATCTATTCCAGCTTTATCTATATCTTTGTATTACTTTTAATAAAACCATATGTAAAGATTCAAAATTCAAAACGTTATTGTCAATTAATACAGGCAATTTAAAATAATCAAAAAAAACACTTTCTATTTTAAGTAACTATTACAGCCATCAAATAAATACAGCGGACTAAAAATAAAAGTATTTGCTTCTGTTTTTATCGTAGAGTTAAAATGACTCAGGTTTACGGCTCAAGTAGTGAAATAATGTGGCTGGTGCTTTGCTGCTGGTAAATACACCATTCAGCAACCATCACTGCTGATGGCGTGGTGGATTTCTCTGGGTGTGAACACTGTTGGAAACATTTGGGATAATGTTCACAAAAGTGTTTTTCGTACATTTTGCTACAGAATTCCCACATATTATATCTTTAAACTGGCAATAGACAAGTGTTTTTGCTTCATGTTATCGGGATGAAGTAAATGTTTATTGTGCGATATAATGGCTGTAGGCTAATGACACCATCAGCGTTCACATTTAGATTGGTGTAAACCTCAGTTTCACAGTGCTTTTTGTCTACAACCGGGCACAAAATCTCCTGGGAAAATGAAGGCCGAAACGGTCACCATTTCATTCTGCTTTTATGTCTCCATTACAGACTCATAATGATATGATAACTCGTGTTTTGTTCTCTGCTCTCGGTGGTTGCTTCTTTGAGGAAACATAAAACGATCCTGTCGTCTTCACAACAGGGTCACCAACAATACAGTACATGTTTGAATAGATTCCCCCTCCACCACTGGGTTGAACTGACTTTTGTTGACAATTTTAGAGGCTGTCAGGCCAAATCCCAATTCAGCAGGGGATGGCATTCCCCAGAAAACCCACTACGCCTCACTTTACTTTGACACAACCTGAGCGGATCAGGATTTAGCTTCAGTTCACACACTGTCTTCGAATTAAGCCTCCAGGTTGTGCTCAAAACTCCTAAAAGTCAGAGATGAAGTCGAAATTCGTAACCAAAGCAGGTAAACAGACTCCGTGTGTCTGCGTTGTTACAGTGAGTCACTGACCAACGGCCTGACTGCGCTGGCATGAATGCCTCCTACCCTCTTGCCCATCGGTGGAAAAGCACCACACGAGTGGAGGAGAGGAGTGAGAGGAAAGCAGAGGTGTGGTTCCCTGACCGTAAAAGACTTCTCTGTCTGGGCTTTGGCCTGCAGCCAGGCAGTGCAGCAGAGACGTGTCACACCAGGTACACCAGGGAGGCGCACTTCATAAGCTCTACACTGAGCCTCACACACTCCTGCTGAGGGTCTTGTGATTCCTTAATGACATGTTGTAGGCGACTGAGTTGTAAATCACTAAAACGAATACAGCCTAACCTTCACCTGAGGACTTTAAGCCACGTCTTTGAGATAGAAATTGGACTTTGACTCAGGAGTTCCGATATAAAGCAGAGAAAAAGGAAAAAAAGGCTATTTCATCTCAGCGAGAGGAACAGAAAGAGAGAGAGAGGCCATGGCCATGTGGAGGACAGCCGGAGCTCTGCTGCTCATACTACATACAGGTAAGAACTGATTCATTCAACAAAATATTCAGTGAATGTCACAATCTTTGTTAAATATTTATAGATATTCAGTCTGTCAGTCTGTGAAACCAGTGAACCACCACCACTTGAAGATGTATACCATAATAAACAGGAGAATGAATAATAAGAGAAAGGAAAGATTTCTGCTGATAAATGAACATTTAAATAGACAGACGCCATATGAAGCATAATGTGAAAGATTATAATCCAAATATTAGTTTATCACAGTTGTTTCCCAGTTGACCTCAGCTCCTTGCTCGTGTACGATGGCTTTGCCTGTTGATATAGCGTATTGTTTTCACTGGTTCATAAACGTTGTTTTTGCCCGTGAACATTTAAAACATCACGAGACATATTGAGACACTTTTTTTTTTCCATCTTGTCATTTATCTTGTGACCCCTTTGGAAGACTCTGGCACCCAATTATGTAATCATGAACTTAATGTGATCAAACATGTAATAAAAACCTAATAATGCAGTAGCTCGAGTCGAGAAATGAAGCAATAAAATCCTTGATATCACAAGGACATTTTAATTAATAATGTGCTATCATCAAAACTGATGATGCCTCACTAGCACAGAGGTAGTGTAGAAGTATGAACTACTTCTAATACTGCTAGTGTCATGTTAGCTGACTGAAAGCATGTCAACTTTACACTTTATGTAGAATTTAAAATTTACAACAGACTGAGGTGGTACCTTGTTATCAGGCAAAGATGCATTTCACTGAACTACCAGTCAGTGACCGATGAACAACCTGCTGGCCGTTGTGCAAGGATCGTCCATCAGACCAGAGTGGATCTTTGATCACCTTTATGACCAGTGCAGGTGCTTACGTGATCACGTCCAACAGACTTGAAAAATGTTGAACTCTTGACTGAAAATGTAGGCTTACTACATTATTATCAAAAATATATATTAACATATCAGTCAGAAGTCACATTATTGGTGAAGTTATTACATCATTGGGTTTATTTTACATTTTAAATTGAGTTAAAAGCAAATTCTATTTCATTCTCAGGTGTTATTGCATTTTTGGAAATAATTTCATTTTTGCAGACATGTGACTCAAGCCCTCTGGTTCAAGTCTCTAGCAAGTCCCAAGTAATTTTGAGTCCTCAAAGTCAGGCCCATATAGTTGAGGCAAGTCAGGTCCCAAGTCAAGTCTTTATAAAGACTACAATACAGCTAATTTAAATTGTATCATCATTTTTGAGATTCAGTGCAATAAGTGTGTGATCAACCAAAAACAAATAGTGCCATAAAAGCTGAAAATGAACAAAGACAAGTAATTTAAGTCATCATGTCTCAAGTCAAGTCAGGTCACGTCAAGTCTTTAACTTCCAAGTCCTGAGTCCGAGCACAAGTTATCAGTTTTCTGTCTGGTCAAGCTGCAAGTTATCAGAACAGTGACTATAGTCCAGATTTCGGCATGAATGGGCTTTACAGAGGCTCCCAGGTTGGGACACACGTTGCTGAGGCAGAAAGCACAGTTGAGCTGACAGAAAACAATGAAGGTCACTGTATCCTTGAGATTACAGGAAGATTTTCATGAATTGGTGGGATGGTTTAATGGTGAGTAATCTGTGTGTGTGTGTGTGTGTGTGTGTGTCTCTCTCTCTCTCTCTCTCTCTCGATCTGTCAGTGTTTGGCCAGAGCAACATCAGATGGTGCACCATCTCAGACCAAGAACAGAGGAAATGTCAGGCCATGTCTGAGGCTTTCGCCGCAGTGTCTATCCGTCCAACCCTCAGCTGTGTCTACGGATTGACTGTCGAGGACTGCGTTCAGAAACTACAGGTCTGATGACAAGATTAAACATACCTTATTAACTCAACACGTTTGAATATCTGCTGATTGTTTTATACAACTTTATAATCATACAGTCTCTTGTAGTGTCTAATGTCCTATTAATTTAGTCATCTATTCATTTGAACCAGTCATGACAGCATCAGACTGGCCATAGGCTAATAAAATATAGCTTAGAGTTGCAGAACAGACAATCAGGCATCAGATAACAAGGCAATACGCTTGTTAATATGTGATACAGTTATCAAGAGGCCTTAAGAACAGGAGAACTGGATGGTTTTGAAACCAGAAGCTGAGCTGGAAGGGAAATTTCCCTAAGTAGGTGACACTTCAAAAGCTACTATTCCTCTCAAAAACATGTTTAATCCAATTGAGGATTGATAAATCCTCATCCAACTATAGTCTAGACCGGGCTGGACTCTCATATTCTTATTTTAAGTGGAAACATATGGTAGTTTCGTATCTAGAACATTTTACTTTGAGTTAGATTTACAAAATCATCACAAGCCCACAGAAACTCTTCATGTATCTTTATATAATGTTCTTCAAGCTAATAAATCGTCTTTAAACAGTCGGACTATTGATATTAAAGGCGTTGTTATAACGTCCTGTAATGTATACATCATTAACCTTTGTGGTCGCTGTGTCTCTGCAGAAGAAAGAAGCAGATGCCTTGTCTATGTTCGGCTCTGACGTGTACAAGCTGGGGAAGACTGCTACCCTCAAGATGGCCGCCAGTGAATCCAAGGAAGATCGTAAGATTCAATGAAAAATTTCCTCAAGAATCAGCAGCAGTAAAGGAGCACTATAAAAGTACAATGCTGATGATGGCAGGTCACAAGAACTATAAAGTCAGTTTAACATTAGTAAAACTGTGAAATGAAATGCTAATTTGGTTTCCTGCTGGGAGTTAGATGAGAAGATTGATGCTGCTCTCAGTATGAAGGTAGCCATGAGCTAGCCAGCTATTAGCTTAGTTTAGCATAAAGACTAGAAACAGGGGCAATCAGCTAGACTGGCTCTGTCCAAAGGTTAAAATATATGCACAGATGTACCTCTAAAAGCTCACCAATCAAAGTTCAGGGTTCATTTAGTTGTCATTCTACGACACGAGGTTGCATAATGCAACACAAATTGAAGTCTCTTTATGCTACACAATAAAATATTTTTCATGGTGGGTGCGGAGGATGAGTTGAACCTTTAAATGTACAAAAAATATGTATACAAATTTGTGGTTTTATGGAAAGTCAGAATCTCTAAGTACAAAGCCAAGCAAGTTGATTCCCCCTGTTCCCTGTCTTTGTGCTTTAGCCTCACAGTAACCTACAGTAGATGTGACAAATGTCATTTCATCTGACATGACCGCTTTTTTTATCAGACAATATAACAAATAACAGAATATTCCTTCTCACACAAAATCTTAGTTAATTCATGCCATGCTGCAGATGACATAAGTTAATGTTGTCCTTTATTACGGATAACCTGGAGAATGTTAATGTTACCTTATCTGGTCTTTGTACTGCATGTGTAATATTTTAAAACAGAAATGGTAGTCTGCACTTTAATCTCTTCAATCATAAGAGCACAGAGCCAGAATGTAATACTGTTCATTGGTGTCAAAGCACTTACAGAGCTTATTGTCATATGTGTGTTGACACCTGTGCTGTTATTGCCTCAGGTACCGGTGCCTCCTACTATGCAGTTGCTGTGGTGAAGAAAGTCAATTCTGGCATCAACATCAACAACCTGGCAGGAAGAAAGACCTGCCACACCGGGAAAGGCCGAACGGCCGGCTGGAACATGCCCTTAGGATACTTCATAGACCAGGGCTACATGTCTGTGATGGGCTGCAAATTCTCTGAGGGTAGGTAACAAACATAGTTATATACATGCTCATACATGGAGTGCACTGCCAGAGAGCTGGAGATATATTGTGTGTTGGTGTGTGGTCAGGTGTGGCAAATTTCTTCAATGCGAGCTGCATCCCCGGAGCAAATGAGGTTGGCGACCCTCCGTCTCTGTGTCAGCTGTGCGTAGGAGACGGTACGGGAAAAAACAAATGTTCAGCGAGCAACCTAGAGAGATACTACAGCTACGAAGGAGCTTTCAGGTAACACACCTTCACACTCTGCATACTGCACAATCATACACACAGTGGTTACGGGTCTGCAGAACATACTAGTACAGGTGGAGAGGATTTCATGTCATCTAGATGCCTTGCCTTACTATTTGTACAGGTTTTAACTATGACTTCTGTTTAATTATTGAATCATATCATATAATAATAATAATAATAATGATATTATGTTTCAAATGTTATCTTCAGGATTAATCCAAGTAATAGCTTATTAGTTATGCAACCTTAACTAATTTAACTTGCAGAATGTGATCAATTTGCTTCGTATATGCAAATTATACATCATACACTGTTTTACTTTCAAAAATCATTTCAGGGAAGTTTTTGGGTACAGCGTAGAAACTCAAAAAGTTGAAACTTCTGTTGAAAAGATATTTTGCAACAAAGATATTGTAGCACAAAGATAAAAATGGATCACAATGTCTTTAAAACAAGTGAATTAATTGAGCATTTGAGCTAAATGCTAACGAAGGCATGGCAGCATCACTACAGTGACAATGCTAACGTGCTGATGTTTCGCAGGTATATTATCAACTATTAACCATTGTTGTGGAAATCTGTCTTAGTCTGAAATAAACTTGTAAGAGATACCAGTTGTCTTTGAGGATTTTATTCTCTATAAAGAAGGTTCAACAATCATACAGAGTGGAATACAGTCTGCAGAAAGAAGAGCAATGAGAGAACAGCTGATAGAGAGAAAGGAATGCTCTGTGTCCTTCTCAAGCCTGTACCAGGTTCCGTTATCTGTGGCTAGAAAACAAGAAGGCCAGAGAAGAGATTCTGTAGTGAGCAACCTTCTGGCATTCCGCACATAATAATAACAGTCTTTCATTGTGCAGATAGTTCAAGTACAACATTCAAGGATGTATGAATATATGAAGACAATATAAAACATAGTGATGATTTAAGAGTTTAATCATTTCTCAGACAAGAGTCTAGTAATATAATTTTCCATTACACCATCTTAGTTTAGCGCATTAGCATGCTAACATTGGAGTCACTGCAGGAAAGGTCAGGGAACCAACATTTTTAGGAATTGTCTGGGCGCCATGAATGTCTGTCAAAATGTAATGACAGCCATAATGGTTGGTCCGAAATGTTATTCTTACCTAAAGTGGTGGACTTGACAAACAATGTTTTACCTAGAGTCACACTGCTAGCAAAATCAAGCAAGGAAATGATAAGCAGGGACAACTGTGTTAGCATTCGCTTGCACCTTTAATTCTCTACGTCTGTTTTTTTTGTTTTTGTTTCCGTAGGTGTATGGCTGAGAATGCCGGAGAAGTGGCCTTCATCAAACACACCACTGTCAAGGACAACACTGATGGTAAAGAGTTATTTAGCTAGTGGACAGTCAGTAACTAGCCACCCATTTAGCCACTAACAGCCAGTTAGCTTTCCAGCAAGGATGTTAGCTAATCAGTTATCTTTGAACAGGTGTTGGCCCAGAATGGGCGAAACCACTGCTGTCAGCGGACTATGAGCTGTTGTGTCGTGACGGCACCAGAGCTCCCGTCTCTCAGTGGAAAACCTGTCATCTGGTTCGCGTCCCATTTCGTGGAATCGTGGTCGGCGATCACGTCACTCCGTCTGTGGTGTACACCATGCTGACAGAAGGGCTGGTACGTCCAAACACCTCTTACAAACACAACTACAGCTCATACCTAAGAGATCTAAATGGACGCTTTTATTCAGTCATGGAGATAGTTTGGCACAGTATCATTATCTGGTCCAAAATCCTCATGAATCCTCATGTGCTGCACTATATTATTCGTTATGTTAATAAACTAGATCTAAATCTTTAAATTGTTTTGAAGGCTATCTCACCACATGGTCTGATGTTTGACAATCATGAATAAACAGAATTACTGTCATTATTGATATCTTGAGACACACTGAAGCTGTTAGATATGTTGAGCCAGTGGGATTCTATTTGTGAAATTGATGAAATTGAAAGTGTAACTTTCTGTTTGCAGGAAAAGTCCACCTTCAACGTGTTCTCATCTGCCAATTATGGAGGAGGAAGCGTACTCTTCTCTGATTCATCCGTCATGTTCCAGGGGGTGGAGTCAGACATCCCCCAGAGTTGGATGGGTCGCCATTATTACAATGCTATGAAAGCCATGGACTGTAAAGCTGAAGGTAAATCATCTATCTATCTATCTATCTATCTATCTATCTATCTATCTATCTATCTATCTATCTATCTATCTATCCAGTTCTGTGTTTTTTTTACCCTGGCTAACTGGGGCACCAACTTACCTGTTGTGCCTTTATTCGTTACCACCCATCTCTCACTCTATCTATAAATGTCCCAGACGCCCTGCGTTGGTGTGTGTTGACCAGCGGTGAGCAGACGAAGTGTGGCGACATGGGCGCAGCTTTCCAAACTAAAGGTCTGACCCCAGCCGTCAGGTGTGTCTACGGCGACTCTGTGACTGACTGCATGGACAAAATCAAGGTGAAAGACATTTCTCACTTCTTCCTGAAGAACAGTGACCTACAGTAGCACTCATTCACTCTGATTTAAAATATTATAATTGGTAAAGTAATTACATGTTAATGTCAGTATATCTGTGATAAGCCAATATCTGTCATACCGATATAGTTACATACAGAACCAATTTCTTTTGGTTCTCACAGATCTGACATCTCATTGTGGTCTCTTATTTGTCATTCTTGTGTAGAACAACGAGGCTGATGCCGTCACTCTGGACGGAGGTTACATCTACACGGCAGGCAAAGAGTACGGCCTGGTCCCTGCCACCGGCGAGAGCTACACAGGTAAAAACGCAGAAGCAGCGAGACTCGCACAAAACAAACACACAGTGTCTTGTTTTTGAGTAAGACAGATACAGGCGGTTGTTGTTTTTTTTGTCTGCAGACGACAGTGATGGCTCCATGTACTATGCAGTCGCGGTGGTGAAGAAGAGTAGCCAAGACATCCGTAACCTCGATGACCTGCGTGGCCGTCGCTCCTGTCACACCGGATACGGTCGCACGGCTGGCTGGAACATTCCCGTATCAACGCTGATCGAGAGAGGCCTGATCACCCCGAAGAGCTGTGAAATACCCGAAGGTCAGTGGGATGTCGATGTGCGTGTGTGTGTGTGTGTGCGTGTAACAGAGGTGTGAGCTGGAGTAGTCAGTACTCATAAAAAACCCAGTGGTCAAATACTGAAAATTGATAAGAAGGTGGTGAAAAATGCCACAATATTAAAATGTCCAAGGTCTCAAGATGACACGTCATTTTTTGTATTAGTTCATTTAAAACAAAGATACGCAGAAAATCCCCAATTTACCTTAAAAAACTGGAACCAGAGAAAATTTTGCTTTTTTAAGTGATTAACGATTAAATTAAAGAATGGATTGTTTAAGTTTTGTAGTCTGCAAGCACATTTCAGAGTACACCGTCAGAGTAATTAACAAAGTTACATTATAAATCCATTATAAAAGGGCTATGTCGCACTTCCTTGACTCCATGTGTAAATGATGGAATGACATTTAAAATGTTTCTCATATTTACAAAATGTTCTTAAAAAAATGAATTCTTCTTCCATCTTTTTCCCGTTTCCCATGATGCTTAGCGGTGGGAGGGTTCTTCACGGAGAGCTGTGTGCCAGGTGCCAACCAGCCTGGGTTCCCCTCCAACCTGTGTGGTCTGTGTGTGGGAGACAGCTCAGGACAGAACAAGTGTGAGAAGGGAAAAGACCAGTACGATGGCTACGACGGTGCTTTCAGGTAAAGGGGAACATCCCAGATCCCCAAAGTAAAAAAAAAAAAAAAGAAAAAGATTTCTGAACATTGTAATCCTTAGCTGTCAATCACCACGTAACAGAATTTTAAGCTTGTGATTGTCTTCTAGTTTGACTGTTGAGCTTGTGCCCTGATGTTCCGGCCACCTCTCTTGTCAATTCAGGTGTCTGGCGGTGGGAAATGGAGATGTGGCTTTCGTTAAGCATACCACGGTCTTCACAAACACTGATGGTAAGACAATTAACCCCAAGATGCAAATAATTCTCATTTTATGGGTCTTGTAAGGGACCTAATAAGCATTTTGTGCACTTGTTTAGGTAACGGTGAATCGTGGGCGGCGGATCTCCGGTCTACAGATTACCAGCTGCTGTGTCCTCATGGCGCCAAAGCAGAGGTCACACAATACAAACACTGTAACCTGGCCAGGGTCCCGTCCCACGCTGTGATGGTACGGGCCGACACCAACATCCACTCTGTCTATGGACTCCTGGACCGGGCACAGGTACGAGTGTGAAAGTGAAGAGACCTGACACTGAATTAAGATGCCTGTAATCCTTCACAGGAAAAGATTCACTGATTATTTTGTCAGATTTAGGCTTTGATTGCATGAGATTTAAAATACTTGATGATGCATTCAAGGACGCTCTGAAATCTGAGAATTAATACTTGGCTGCCAAAAAGCATCACGGCGAGGAGAAATGTTGTCGGACAACCAAATCCAGAACACAAACGAGCAAACATTCACATTGTGAAGTAGTTTTGTACATTGTGTTAGATTTAAGTATAGAGACAAATCAAGAGATCATGAGTCAAGGCTCTAACTCTGTGCTGTGTTGTATGTTGACTGACCATACTTGCTGAGATTATTTATTGTAAAGCATCAGAAGCGGCATTAGCACAACTTTTGGACTAAGAAAGTCTGGGAAGTCAAACCAGCAGAACTGTAACATGTACAGTTTATAAGATAAAACAAGCGTTATACGTCCGGGTAAAAGACAGAACACTCCCTTAGAAAGTAAAGTGTACTTTTTAACAACAGAACATTTGTGCCCCCACAAAAAAAACATTAACAGCATGTTATCGAGTGTATGAAAAAACAGGCAATCAACACCCTCAATGATAATGTGCTTTTCAGTATAAGGGTCTCTAAACCATTTAGGATTGTACAAGATTTTGTATCGTCCTATCAATAATTAGGCTTAAAATATCCTCATCATACACATGCACACTAGTCACAGCAACACCCCAGTCATAAATAGATGAAATGGTTCATTACAATTTAAAACAACAGTATGTTGAGCAGCTGACTCTCAAACGCACCATCATGGAATAATTTTTTTTTTTCTTTTCAAAAAGGAGCCTGGTTACCTCATGATCACTTTTTGAAGATGTATTAAATTAGATCAACGAATGAATACATAACTAATAGATAAATAAATACAGGGGATAAAATACTGACTGTCATAGATTAACACTTTCTCAGATTAGTTGTAATTTCATTTTCTTTTCAAAGTGAAATCACTGCAATCCATTTTGTTGGTCAGTTTTGGTGATCTGTTTTTCTCTGTTTCTGTCTCCTTCCAGGCATATTTTGGCAGTGATACAGGTACTGGTTTCAGGATGTTTGACTCGCAGGGCTACGGGGGCAAAGATCTCATCTTTAAAGATTCCACCGTTCGCCTCGTGGGTGTCGGTGACAAGAAGACCTACCAGGAGTGGCTGGGACAGGGCTACATGGACTCACTGGTTGACATGGAGTGTAACTCGTCAAGTGCAGGTAAAAAAACCAAAACACTAAACTGCAAAAACAATTCCTTTCACTCCAATGGCAATCCTAGCGACTGCTGTTTTTAATGTTTGAGATATATCCACTTACAATTAAACAAATGGTAGGTGGATTCTTGCACTTTGAAGGAGCCAGGCTAGCTGTTTTCCCCGTTTCCAGTGTTTGTGCTAAGCTAAGCTAATCAGCTGCTGGCTCCAGCTTCGTATTCATCCTGCAGACATAAGAGTGGTATCAATCTAACTCTCAATAAGTGGAGTTAAAGGGCACTAAAAACCACAAACAGCTTGCTTGACATGTGAATAAAGCTCTCAATTAGTCCAATGAGTGTAAAACTCATCCCGCGGACCGTATTTTTATTGTGTCTAACCCATTAAGGTGTATCTTAAAACGTTCAGTTATATGATTGAACAGAGGAGTGATGGACGGATTGATTACATAAATAAGGACACTATCAGACAGTTTAGAGAAGCTGCCACCAATTTCCACTCTGTAAAACAGCCACTTTGCCAGAGTTCTTCTGAACCTCTTTAATATCTCCCGATGTTTCTTCCTCTTACAGTGACGTCCTCCGTGTGGCTGCTGCTGATGGCTGTGTTCAGCTTCATGCTGACTAACACCTGGATGTAGAGACATTACAGGACACAGGCCTCTTCTCCCACTCCCATTTCCTCTATTCCTCACCCCTCCCCACCCTCCCTCTCTCTCTCTCCTGATCTGGCTCCTTTATCCATTTTTCTTCGTCTTTCTTCCAATGTTCACACGTGAATCCACTCCTTCTATCCTTGAATCTGTGTTTTCTTTTTTTTTCTTCTTTTTTTTTTAAATCTCATCCTTTCT
>OMLP01031392.1:58027-74962 GCA_900302685.1 Spondyliosoma cantharus | reverse complement strand
CTAGAGCAGCTTTCTGTTTCTCCTTTCCAGTCTGGTGACTAAAAGCATTGCTGCGGTTACGGCTGATTGCACTGCTCTCAGCTACTGGTTTAACTGGGTGCATTTCTCAAGAGTGGGAGCATCGAAGCAAGAGCTTAACACGGCGGCGCAGCGAGAGATGGGTGCGGTTGTTGGAGATGGCTGCAGTGGCACACTTTGCGAGCTGGCTCTTTGAACAAAAAATAAAAGGGGGCCGACTGCCTTAATATGAGCGATGTCACTTTTCCACTTTCTGGGATTTAGCTTCGTAAACAACGGCTCTTCGATGTTTTGTGGTTTTCTAATCTTTAATTCTAGAAGTGAAACAATGTTTTATTCATTAGACGAGTGGGTGGCTTTGAGGTCGTGCACAGTATAAATACCACCTACCCAAGTCAAGAGAGAAATCGAAGTATGTGGGCACTCTGTGGGCTTGTGATTATGTTAATATGTGTGGAAAACGTGCAACCTCTCTGTGACTTGAAACTCAACAACTTAACAGATACCGATAATGAGTTTCTGAGTAGGAAAAGGATTGTATTTTTCCGGTTTGACCCTCATTCTTGTATTATTACTTTTTCCATAATTTCCTATAAAATGACTTTATTTCCAGTCATGAACTTTGACTTTTTGAGGTCTTTTCTACTTTCTTTCTACTAATATGACTCTCTTTTTTACACCTCTGACTACACCTAAGTAATTAAATATGTTCTACAATAAAAAGATCTAAGAAATGTCTTCATAATCATGGTTTCCTTACCTTTGTCCCTCTCAGATGTGAATTACTCTCTTCAGTGTGTCTTGTAGTGAAGCATTTAAAAAGATGAATCTTCACTGTAGCTTCTTTTAAATACATTTAAATACAAACAAGAGGAAAAACTTGTGACACGTACACATACATTATACGCATTGTGATAATGGCCGACGATAGTGTGTGTTTTCACAATCAAATCTGTTGTTTTGCTCCAAGTTTTTGCACAAACATGTTGTTAAAACTGTAAAACATCGTGTTGTGTGCTCTGGTGTTAAGTCAGGACTCCAAACGTGAAGAGTCCACTCTTCAGGCCCCAATTCAATGCCTACTGGTGTAAAAAATACCCGTGGCAGGGTATAATGAACCACCTAGATGACCGCTGTTTAGTTGAAGTGAAGACAATTATCGGACACATGATCTGTGGATATTTATAAAGCCAAGGCCCCATCTTAATTCATTCACACAGATCCATTACCGGCTGGCCAGTCTGCCAGCGAGACAGACAGCCGGCAAGCCAGCCAACCAGCCAGCCAGCCAGCCAGCCAGTCCATTTCCAACGACAGCAATGGCCGGGCAACAAGGCAGAGCAGAGGCAGTCAGTCAGGCAGCAGGGATGGCGTCAGTGGAGAGTTTTTAGCAGCAGAGATAGGATTCCTGAAAGCATCTATTTTCATTCATGGTTGCTCGGCCTTTATCGAGGCCCAGGACGCTCCGTGAAAAGAGCAGGGTGCTGATGAATCACTCCTGGCTCTGTTCATCACGAGACAGAGGGCAGGGACATTAACACAGGCAGGATGGATGAGAGGGGTCTCATTCTAACAGGGCCCTGAATACATCCAGTAAGCGCTAGCAGCACATTTCGTGATGCCCTTGAATCATAGTTAACTTTTTCCGCCCTGACTTGCATCCAAGTGGGTTTCTCTCTCATGCCAGCTTGCAGTTGAACCATTTTAGTGTGAAATGCAGTTTTGGAAGCATTAACTACTAAATCTCGATGCAGAGTAGCGGTGAAAACATGGGCGACAAAGATAAGTAAGCGGGAAGAGCAACTAAATAAGAGGATGCTTTCTCCTCCACTGACTGAAATCTTGTAGGCCATGACTTTAGGCATTTTTAATGGTGTAACTGGAAAAAAAACAGACCACAATAATGTGATGTTTATTGAAACCTCGACAGTATCTGCTGCCTTCCCTTCGACACACAGCTCCGCTCGCTCGCCGGAGCTGCTCCGATCTCTGTGGCACGGTAGTTTCAGTGCTGATAGGTTATTACTCGTGACGCGTAACCAATCAGATGCCGCTCTGGGAAGGCATTTGAATACCGATTTGACGTTGATTACCATCGCAACAGAAGAAGCTTTCAGGTATCTGGGTCAGCCCTGGCTGGTAGTAGAAACTTCCCCAGCAGGAATTAAGTCTGACGAAAATAACAACAAAAAACAACAACCTGCTTTGTTGCTGCCAACTCGTCAGATATGGCAGCTTGGTCAGGGGCCAGAAGCTTCAGACTATGATGCTACCTACACGTCTAGCATCAGTTTTGGATGTGAATGACTCAGTGGTCAAGTTAGCAATAACACATATGCGACTTATTTACATGTTTTGACTTTTGGACCGTTACTAACGTTCTGAAATGGTTTGGTTAGGGTTAGGCACCAAATCTACCTTTTGAGGTTTAGAAAGAAATCTTTATTTTGGGTTAAAATAACTGCTTTCTGTATGTTAACAAAAACTTAAAAACATGGAAATCTTGCAAGGTACAAGGTCAATTTGGGAGTGAAGCTGCTCCGTGGTCTGGTAATACGGCAGCAGATACTTCTGCATCTTTTGCCAGACGGCAGCACTGTGAACAGACCGTGGCTGGGGAGGGTGTTGTCCTTTAGTATCTTGACTTAAACCCTGGTCTCCAGGTAAAAAGTCCTTTGTATGACCCAGCTAAGCATCCCGACCACCACACCTTTTTGCTCAAGGAAGCTAAAGGAAGCGTCGGCTGACCAGTCTGCTGCACTGGAAGCATATAGATATTGTTGATTAGCCATGTTAGCTGCATGACTGTCGCTCCGGACTAAAACATCTCAGCAGTTATTTGATAGATTTGCGTTGCATAGTCATTCATGGTCCCCAGAGGATGAATGTTGATATTTGTGGCCCCCTGACTTTCCCTTTACTTTTAATTTAACTTTGGAGTTGTGAGTGAAATGTCTCAATGGATTGTGATGAAATCTTGGTTCAGACATTCATGCTCCCCTCAGGATGAACCACAGTGGCTCTGATGGTCCTCTGACTTTGTACCATCATCACCTTCTGCAACGTGTTTCCTCCCTTGCATTACTGATTCATGTGTGTCACCCTGCAGGTTCTACTGGGACTTGATAATGCTCATCATGATGATGGGGAATCTAATCATCATTCCTGTGGGAATAACCTTCTTCTCAGAGCAGACTACCACCACCTGGCTGGTCTTCAACGTGGCCTCGGACACCATCTTCCTGGTGGACCTGGTCATGAACTTCAGGACGGGCATCGTCAACGAAGAGAGCTCCGAGATCATCCTCGACCCCAAGGTCATCAAGATGAATTACCTGAAGAGCTGGTTCGTTGTGGACTTCCTCTCCTCCATTCCAGTGGATTATATCTTTTTAATAGTGGAGAAAGGCTTTGACTCGGAGGTATATAAAACAGCCCGCGCCCTGCGAATCGTCCGCTTCACCAAGATCCTCAGTCTTCTGCGTCTGTTGAGACTGTCCCGACTCATCAGATACATACATCAGTGGGAGGAGGTGCGTATACGTGTGTGTCTGCGTGTGTTCCTGGCGTTGATATGAAGGCACAGAGCAGGGCAATAATGCGGAGTAATGCAGGGACTTATGGTTGTTTGTGTACCACGGTGGCTCTCTGGCTGGGTGGTTTTCCTCCCCGGCTGCACGGCAACAACCTTGAAAGGTTAACGCACAGATGTAATAGCGCACGTGCACGGCTAATAGGTGCTGTCAATCACCACCGGTCAGAAGGCTTATCTGTGGATAACAAGTGGTCGCGTCAGTCTCAGCTCATTGACGGGTGAAATGAATTCAAAAATCAGGAATTAAAAGCAATTGCTTCCATTTCTTTTCAGGCAAAATGCTTTATTTCTAACCATAAAGTGGATTTATTCGGATTAAAGGCGTATTGTGAAGTAATCAAGTATATTATCAACAGTATTCCACTGAGGTAATATATATTCCAGGCTAAATGAACTGCTCTCTTAATGTTCTGTTGCTGTGGTCGTTCTCGATTCCTCTGGTGGATTTTGTGTGAACATCCACAAGGTTAAACCCCACCGGACATAACCGGGAGTGATACATTATTACCTTGCACCGAGTCCTTGCACTCTCTGACTCAGACTATTTAACCGAAGCCGCAGTCTTCTCTTTCTCCCCGGTAACGATTTCATTACACACTGCCCGACGGGAAGATTGCTTCTCTCCGTATCGTGACTGAAGCCGCCCCAGCAAGACGCCGTGTTGCATTTTTTTAGCCATCGTGTCCAAAGCGCTGAGGTCAAGTTTGATTTGAAATGCAGCTCAGATAAAAAATAAAATAAAAATAAAAATGTAAACGGTTGACCGTAACACCACCTCGCCCCGGACGCCCTTGCCCCGCAGCTCCCTGTCCGCCCCCCTCATTGTCTGATTCCCCTGCTGTTGCTATCGCTGCTGTTATCCCGGCTGTTTGTTACGCCGGTTGAAGCAAATTGTGCCGCTGTCAGGCCTCAACACGAGCTCCCAATCTTCGTTTACTGTATGGTTCGGCGAGATATCAGCAACAGGGGAGGCGCAAAATAGATCATTGACTGTATAACCGGCAAACCGAATATCATCGACCTGTAAATATAAGCTAAACGTAACTAGCTTGTAGTCGTGAACATCCACCCAGAACTTAAGCGCAGACGGCGAAATCGTTCAGCGGATCCAATTCCAAGGCACGCCACGGATCAGTGAACATTTACGGAGCGGGGAAAAGATCATCTTTGTGCTCAAGTGCCAATGAGGCAGCAGACTTTTATAGTGTTTATGGCAGCTTATATTTTTTTTTCCTGTCAGTGTGTGTTTTTTTTTTTAAGCTGCGTTCCCTTAGCCTCGCCGCATAATGTGGCATTTGGAAAACAAAAGCATTAATCACGCTTCAGCAAAAGCATTTCCAAAAATGTGGACTTTACTGCAGGATACGCACGCCATAACGTCCACGCACCGTATCCTGAAGAGTGAGCACCATACGGATCGCAGTTGCCTGGCGCTATTATCTCGCCGTGCACACTGTGTAGGAAGTTGATTATGCGTTTGAGATAGGGGCGGCGCTGTGCGAGATACCGCCGGTTAGTTTGCAGGGGCCTGCACGCAGTGGGAGGATGAAGACAGTACGGGCCAGGTTAGAAAACACGGCGCCGCAAGGTTAATGAAAGTCTGCAGTGTGCATGCAGCGCGGTACACAGGGACGTGTCATGGTGCTCGGATACAACGGCCCCGAGTCTCTCTCTCTCTCGCGCTCAGTCGTTCCTCTTTGTCTCCATTCGGATATCTGCTTATCAAACTCTTTGCTTTGTTTCCCTCCCCTCGCATGCTCCTCTCTCTCACGGTGTGTCATCCTCGCTCGCCGTCTTCCCCTAAAAGCGTCGTTGTGTTTAAACCTCGGCACGCTGAGAAATTACAGCGAAGGAATTGATTGCGGTTATTTTAGCGCGAGCACATCAAAAAAAAGAAGACACACCGAATAATAGGACGACGGCGAATCGGACGCATTCCGCGGGAGACGCGAGGGGAGAGGAAAAAGCCACTCGGTGGAATAATTCCAAGCTGTCGTAACATGTTAGGTGTAGGACGCAGGATTAGCGCTTTAATGGAGGGACAAACGCGGTCTCCTGCCATCATAATGAGTGTCGAGCAGTGAACCGGCGTTACATCAGCTCCGGGATGGACTCAGTTAGTTATGCAGACTGTGGGTTTTGACAATAAATCATCTTGCAGCCTGCGTGTCCGTCACTCGTTCATCTGTCGTGTGCTCCCTGCCCCCCTCTTCACTTTGTCACCGTCTCTTCTCTCCATCTGCGACGCAAAAAAAGAGGGCCGTTATTTCATCAGCGCAGGCTGGACACTCAGAACTGGGCTAAGTCAGATTTGCTGTCTCGCCAAAACACTCTCGAATGGAGCTGCTCCTCTATATTTTTCAGAGATCTTAATCTCTGCGCCCGTCAAAGGTCAGAAGCTGCATCTGGAGGCTCCTGCAGGCTTCGTTTCTACCTCACGGAATCTTCCTGCTTAGCGCCTGACCTGCTGATTCGAAAGTGTCAGTATTTGATGAGTTGAGTATGAGGCTCAACAATCAACTATCTGACAAACCGGACCTTTGAAGGTGCTGCAAATAACGATTATTTTGTTATCGATCAATCTGCGAAAGTCTAGTCTACGATTTGTCAAAAAGATGTGAAAAATGCTCATCACAATGTCTGAGAGCTCAAAACAACATCTTCAGGACTTCTTTTGTCCGACCACGAGTCCAAAACCCAAAGACTCTTCGTTTACTATCACACATGACAAAGAAAAGCCGCAAACTGAAGCAATATAGAAGCTGGAACCAAAACATCTCTGCTTAGCAAAGTGGCCAAAATTATTAATTGATTATCAAAATAGTCTGCGAATGATTGTCTTTTGATTTAAGGTGCGACACGTAAGAATTTTAATTGAAAACATTTTAAAAAATGAATGAAAATTATCAACAGAACGAGAAGGAATAACATTTTTGACGTTGATGTGTTGTGTTGGAATATATCTTCTGAAGTTGGCATGCTAACGATCCAACGTGCCTCTGCTAGCGGGGCAAACACCGTCGCTCCCAAGGTGCTCCAAACTTGCATTCGAAACCACTATCTGCACGGCTAATTGTGCTAACTAGCTAACAGCAGCTACAGTTTGCAGCTCTTGTGCCAAAACAGAAACCTCTCGCTGGTAAGCGGTCGCTGGATATTGTGGTCTGAGTAAACCAGCAGTTTCGGTGCCCACATAGGAACTGATGCATCTTAGATTTAAGCAACTCGCTTGATTGTCACTCATTAGAGAGGAGTAGCGGATGACTCCATCTGGCAGTGCCAATTAGGGAGGAAAAATAATTATAGCAAAAAAGAATATATATGTTTAATGACATCCTCAGCGAGATGGAACTTGTGATTCCTGGTTTTCCGGGGCTCTTACCACTTCTATCCGTATCCGGTTCTCTCTGTGTGCTTGTTCAGTCATTCATTCGTTTGTTTGCTAACACATAATTATAGCAATGCGGAGCGCTTAGGGAAATTGCAGTGTACAGTGTGAAGGTCACGCAGAGCGGCAAATCAAACGAAACCACAATTTGAACAGGCGCCGACCGAAATGCAACTGTTCACACGTCTGGAAGTGACCCAGAAGTTTTTTTTTTTTTTTCCTCATATTCGTGTTTTCGTGTAAACACTCGAGTGAAACGTCTTAAGTGATTTCAAGTGGCACGACATGTTTTCGCTGTGCAGTGTGTGTGGACTGTATAAGCTGCACCAGAAAGGTCAACCAGAAAATGTAGATTAAGTCACATCTCTTGCCGAGGGGTGGTGTTCACTCAAGGGGGGGCGCGCTGTCGTGGCTCCGTGAGATGATCTTAAGCATTTTGGTCATTTTCAGAACGGATTCTCACTCAACTACCACCGAAAGCATTTCTTTTACAGTAGAGTGTTTGTGAGGAATCAGCGTTTTCTTTTAAGCTGCAATCAAAATGCGAAAGTGAAAACCCACAGAGGTTTATCTTTAGCTCTGCTGTGCATTTTAGCACCTTTCAGCTTTTTTTTTTTGGTTTTAACAGCTGCATATTTACTGTTTTGACCCTCGCCGCAATCACTAGGGTAAAGCTGCACCAAACCACACAAACCACGTCCCAACCACGACTGTTTCTTGGCCGGCCAGGAAGTAAAGCAGCCGCAAACCACGCCTCCTCTGAAGCACGCCCGCCTGTACACGACGCCATGGTGGCTGCAGAAAACAATAGACCACAGCAGATCACAAAAATGAAAAAGTATGAAAGAAATAGCAATGATCTCTAATAATGAGGCCTATTCCGGACAGTATGTAGCATAAAAACCTGAATCTGGCTGAGTAATTCCCACTCAGCGAGCACTGAAACCAATCCCCTGGTCATAGGTTCCTAACTCTCACCTATAGTGGCCATCAGGGGAATCATATTTAATGACTCAGTATTTAATAATTCAATGAAATAATGAGAACAGTTATCGGGGGCATTTTATGCCCTTTCATCTTTAATTTCACAGGATTTTTTAGATCTTTCAAGGGCACATTTGCCCCCTGCTCCTACTCATTTCCAGCCCTGCTTCTTTCGCCTTGTGTTTTTTTCCTTATTATTTCATGTCCTCTCAGATACAGAGCTAATTATCCCCGTGACCTTACAGTCACCAAAGACACTTTTTTCCCTTCCAACTTCTGCCGCCGCCTTTGGATGCGCGCTAATGTCGGAGAGATCTTCGCGATCTGTGTCACCAGGAGCAGATTGAGATGCTCCCACCATCCACTGTTGATTTGTTTTGTTCATTGTGTTTAATGAAAAAATGCAAAAGCAGTCTAAGGGGATAACATTTTTTAAACTGCTGTAGAGAATCCCCACAGCTCCCAGTGCCACATCTGGCTCATCACAGCCATCAGGCCTCCTGCCAGATCCCAGCTCCAGCATAAGGGCTCAGGTTGGGCTTGTGGCAGCGTATCAGCCCCCAGGGGTGGCTGTACCCTTTCTGGAGCCCCGGGCGGAATCTGTGTGTCAGGGACAAATCAGTAAACCATGCATATTTGTTTTCTATCTTTAGGTTTCACGGCGATTAATGGCACAACTCATGATCTTATACAGGCAAACATCAATTTGAATGAGTCAGAATCCAAAGGTTTAACATGAGACATCTGTTGGAGCGTAATTATTGTTTCTCGAACATATAAACAAATCCATTAGCGTGACGTCTTACAAGCTAATGCAGCAAACTGCACAACCGGAGCGCTGACATTTAAGCTTGTAATGATAATATCATAATAATTAAACTTTATTGATGTTGCACTTTTCTTAAGAAAATGCTTTTAAAAAAAGAAAATGAAGCCAGACAAGGCAGATACAAGGACAACTTGGAGGCGTTACAGACAATTAAATGAATGAGATCGATACAAAGATGTATATAAAAAGAAGAAATAGGAACAAGAACTTGAAGATGTCATAATAATATACAATACCTACTTGTCTTTTGGGAGAAACAGCTGAAATATGGTGATGTATTTTTATTCATAAACTGGTACTGAGGGAGATTTTGACATTTACCTGTCAGACTGTTCTGCTCGGGGCAGCTGAGGCCTTTTTTTTTTTTTTTTTTTACACCTATAATTTGAACGATTTGTGTGCGTCCATGTGTGTTAAAGAGACACCGACTGCAGACTCGACCGTCGCCGCCACTACACGTTCTACGGTCTAAGCATTTTGACCCATTTTCTCTCCAAGACGTCGGTTCGTCTCCCCTTCTTTTAGTTAAAGTATATCGTGGCGTATCGCAGTACACGGCGCCCGGTCGCGTTGCAGAGTCAACTGTACTTTGATACGGTGGTAACACGTTGTCACACACGGCGAGTTAAACAATGATACCCACCCTCTGCTGTCAGTCTACATAAACTACAGTAGCAGGACGGGATACTGTTACCAGTTTCACCTGCAGCGCTGCTTACTGGAGCTGCTTTACTCTGAGTATTTATTCTTATTCTCAGGGCTGCAAGTGAGATCACTGCGCTGATAAAAAACATACAGCGCGTTTCCTGAGTGATGCGCCGTCTCCACCGCAGTTTCTGTTCGTGCTTCTGAGAAATGTGCCCCTCGACGAGGAAACTGTGCCATCGTCTCATGTCGTCGTGTCATCGCCACAGTTTTTTTTTTTTTTTTGCATAAATACGCCCTGAGGTGTCATTCCTCAGACGCACGCTATACTTTTACATTCCCGATGTGGGCAGGGTCCTTTTTGCTGACTCAGCGACACGGATCTGTTTTACCATCTCTCCCACGCGATTTTGAACTTTTATTCTTCTTCTCAAAAAGAAAAAAAAAAATGGATTGATTGTGTGAGTGAGGCAGTTAGCAGCTGTCGGCGCGCAGCTCCGCTTTTGTCAGAATCGGAGTCGCGGAGCTGTCACGCAAAGGCACAACCCGTTTCTGTGAACATCAATGTGACAGGCTGAGTCACTTCCTCGAGCTCAGATTGTTCTACGCTGACATCAGAGACGCCCTATGGAAGCGCAGTGTGCGATTAATTCGCGCGCAGCACATGTCCTGCAGCCGGCGTGCCGACTGCGGCCTCCCACTGAATGTGCATCAGGCATTGTGTTGTTTGTCAAACTGCAACAAAAATTGCAATATGGCCGAGTGTGTTATCCAAAATTGCAGGAAGATGTTAGCTTTTTTTTTTTTTTTTTTTAACTCAAAGCTGAAATGTATGACAAACTGGATTATAGTGAAGTACTGTGGCGCTGCAGAGATGCCCTGTCCTACAAATCTTGCTCTCCAGATGTAAGGGAGCGTGTTTGTTTGGTAGAGACCTCGATAGATGTCACATCATTGTGACTTTAAGCAAGAAAAATTGTGAGACAAAAATGAGCATTTTCAGGTCACCCCGCAGCTCAGTTGGTCGAGCGTACAGAGGCTGCAACTGCAGCTCGGAATCTGAATCCGACCTTTGACCCTTCGCTGCAAGTCACCGTTCTCCCATCCCTAATCCCCGTCACTCCCCGGCTGTGCGATCTGTTAAAGCTATGAAAAGCGCCCGAAAAAACAAAAGAGGGAGATATCTGTCAAGAATAATAGCATACCCTGGTTCCCGACTGCAAATCGTGACCGGCCCGAGGCGATTACTCACGCTCTTCAATCAGCGTCTCCATATATGCAGCGACCTGTCAGGTGGGATGGATTACCTTGGCCTTAGAAAGGGTTCACAAATACAGATTTTTAACAAGCTCGCAATTTGAGAGAGAAAAAAAAAAGAAGCCGTTTGTGCGCACAGAAACAAAGTCTCAGATCTTTTCCTTTAACTTTGGGAGTGAAGGCGGAAGTGTTGCCTTTATGTTTTTCCGTCCGCCGTATTAATTCACCTCTCGCAGCAGTCGCCTGGAAAAGAAAAAAAAAAAAACCTCCCTGCCGATGATCCCTTAAGCTGCAAGAGATAGGTAGAATCTGCTAAAGCCGTCAGCAGAGCATGATGCAAGCGATCTGCTTAATTATAGCGTCGGCAGGGAGACCCGGTCCCGAGCAGAGGTGCGCGGCTGGATCACAGCTCGGCCGGTAAATTGATCTGAAAGGGGGCGGAAAATGTGAGCCGACTGACCTGAGTATCTAGTTCACTGTGCGGGAGCAGCGGAGGAGACTGTAACTACATTACACCGGCTAAATTTGGTCCCCGCTGAAATAACCGACGCTATTGTTTGACAGACAGCAGACCTCTTTTTTTTTTTTTCTTTTTTCAAAAACTCCTCCGTCTCTGCGGTGCAAAACAAACCGACGGTGAAGATGTGAATGTTTGTCTGCACCTCTTCACACGTGCCACCTTTAGTTTTTTTTTTTTTTTGTTTGCTGATGAATTAAAGCCAGGAGGGAGCTTCAAAAGGTGTTTTTCTTCACATACATGGTTATAAAAATAGCTTTTCTTTATCCGATGCGCACGCCTTTTCTTATAATGCACAGCGCACTTGCAAAAATAGATGCATCCATGTACAGAAAGCTGTAGGGATTTGAAGTGAGACAGGGGAGGCGGATAATAAGGCTGAAATGTCCTGTTTTGGTATCAGTTCTTTGACAAACAACAGTTTCAGTTTCCCAGAGTCCAAGCTGATGTCTTTAAGATGCTTTATTTGTCCAACCGGTACTCCAAAACTCAGAGATTCACAGGTTATAATGATATAAAAAAGAGAAAAACAGCAAATCCTCACTGAAAACAATATATATTGGGCATTTGTGCTTGAATAATGCCTGAATATCGATTGTTTTTTTTTTTGCTTCACTTGTAGTTTAGCACTAGTTGAAGATATTACAAGGGAGGGGTTGAAAAAAGGTCCGGAAATAATGGTTATTTCCTGTGTGGATATGATTTCTTTCACCAACTTTCTTTTCTCCAACCAGCATCGTGTATAAGACAGAGAAAAACGGCAAATCCTCACTGAAAACAGCATATATTGGGCACTTTTGCTTGAACGATTACTTGATTGTCTATCGTTTTTGTTACTGATTTTCTGTTGATTAAATAATTGTTTCAGGAATACATTACCTTCCCCAGTGATGAGAGCAGGGGCTTGAATACAGTCAATCAAAAACTCAACAGTTGCTAAGTTGCACGAGAAAACAAAATCCTCTCACCAGGCAGCAGGACGCGTTTGGCATTACTTGATTATCTATCGCACATGATTAATTTTCCGTGGAATATTAATCTAAAACCTTCCCGCTGATCAACGCAGTGAGCTGAGGGAAGGCGCCGGCGGGGTAAAGTGAATAAAGGACCTCTAATTTGCCACCTCAGCAACAGATAGTGTCGCGTCAAAGGAGATTAGTCGGCTTTGCTTTATCGAGTCCTTTGGACTTGATTCACCTGTCTCTGAGAGGTGCCTCGAGGCCACCGCCCTAGTCCCATGGAGGGACGCAGGTGCATGACCACACACACACACACACACGCACACACACGCACACACACACAGAAGGTGTGCTGAATCATGGAGTGCTGAATCATGTGCGAGGTTGAAAGAGAGAGCCGGAGCGACAGATGGAAACAGAGGAAGAGGAGAAACAAAGGGAGGCCGGGCCGTGTGTGTTACATTTAATCTTTGCATCAGCAGCAGCAGCGATTCCTCCACCGCGCTCATCTGATTGATTTTCTATTGTGTCGACTCTGTTTCTCCCTGTAATCACAGCTTGTAAATGAAGCAAGGGGCGGAGGGTTTGCCCGTTTGCATTTCCCTGCAGGCGTCCTGCTCGGTCCGGTTAAAAGCTGCACCCACGTCGCAGCGACCGGGAGAAAAAAAAAAGACAAACTGAGATGAATCTATGAGGAAAAGCAGACAATGCATTCATCTCGGAGACCAGCAGATGACATTTATGGGAGGATAATTAAAAGGATCCTGGCCTCATTACCGTGTTCTCTCAAATGGCATTTAGTTGCGGGACAGATTTTCAGTAGCGAGGAGCGTTGGAGCGGAGCCGTCGGCCGATGACTGTATGCAACCGTTTCCCGTTACGTGACGTGGTCTGATGTGATGTGATGTGATGTGTGAGGCTGAGGATTGTCGTGGGAATGTGTGTGTGTGTGTGTGTGTGTGTGTGAGAAGCAGGATATTTCTATACCCCGTAGCCTCGAGGTGGCATATGGAAGCTCGGGAGCACAACTAATCGTTCTTGTGCCGAAAAAAAACTGTGTTTCTCACAATCTGCCGAGGCCATGACTGGGTTCACAGCGGCAGCGACAGCTACCGACGATCCAGGGAAAGTGTTCGAAGACATCGAGTCAAAACTCATCAGTAACTTTCGAGGACGATGAATTAATCAGAGAATCTTTGCCGTGTGACTTAAAGGATAAGTTCGCCCAAAAAATGAAAATGCTGCCATTATCTAGTCACCCTCATGTGGAGAGAAAGTCAGGTGAAGCTGCGGAGTCCACGAAACATGAAGCTTCGCGTCAAAACAGCGTCCTGAGCAACTGAAGTAGATGGGGACTCGCATAAAACACAAAAACACATCCGGAAAAGAGAATAATCTGTTCAGCCTCCAAGTCTCCAGAAACCGCCGAGATCACAAATTGATTTGAAAAGACGTCATTCACGCCCTTTTCAAAGCCGAAATCTTCACTGTAGCTGCTAAGCTAAAAGCGTTAGCGTGCACCCTGTCTGAAGTGTGTGACCTCGAGTCATGGGTGTAAATAATGCCTTTTCAAATTATTTCAGGATCTCAGGGCTTCTGCAGACTTGGATTATGCCTGACAAGCTGTTTGGAGCAATATTTTTTTTTACATTTCAGTTGTTCAGGAGGCAACGCTGTTTTTGCGATTTGTGGACTACAAAACTTCACCTGAACTTTCATTTTTCGGGTGAACTTACCCTTTAACGTTCCTCGAACAGAAACAACACGCTGCCGTTGGAGATTTACGACAGCTCTGTAGATAAGGGCTGCTGGGAAAAGTTGTACAACCGGGGACATATTTCATCTTTTGGAGCAGGTGTTGTTTAGCCCAGACTCAGACTCTCTATCTGCTGCCGCACAGCCGGTTGTTTATCATCGATATCCCCACAACAAGAAGCGGAGACGTTGGACATTGCAAAGCAAACAAAGGTCTGGTTTCACCTGAAGGTACGTTGAGGACACAGAGGGACATCTTCTCCGCGCCTGGAGACGTACGTGTCATTTCCTGAACAGAGGCAGCGATCTGAGGCGCAAGCTTGTGCGATGCATATGCAGTAAAGCAGCATTAATTTACAGGTGTGAGTGGGATTTCTCCACCGTTGGAGAGAACGCGCAAACGATGCAGGTGGGATAAACTTGCACGTTGCGCAGTGGTGGCATTACAATGTGCCGTTTCTGGTGTGCATTATGATACAGTTACGTGGGAGAAATCAGTGCCACATACATCCTCCATGCAGCTCTGATCTGAGCTTCTGATGGAGCGGCGGCTTTGTCTGGGTCACTTGGTGCAGAGACAGATAGGGATTATTGTATTTTGTCACTAAATGCTCCACAAAATACACGTAACTAGAACGAAAAAAAATCAAAAGATGGGTGAAAAGTATCGACAATACGAGCAGCAAAAGAAAATAAATGACATGGAGGTTACAAACAAGGCATCAATAAACATTAACTATAAAAAATGTTGGTAATGCGCTGGCAAGTCTAATCTCCTCAGGCTTGGAGCTGCAGAGCGTCTCATCCGCCCTGATCACCCGAGTCATCAGGACTGAACGGGGAACAAGCACCGAGGGTATGTTAGAGGAACTCTGGACATGACTTGGAGCGTATATGGGGACAATAGCTCTGAAGTATAACTGGAAGCCAGACCATGTTGGGTCTTAAAAGATTTTAAAAGATGTAAAAATCAAAATCAAAGTCAAATTTAACTGGCAGCCAATGACAGGTGGCAAGAATTTGGGTGATATGGGGTCTAAGATCTGTGTGCAGTTCATAGTCCCGGAGCAAAACACAACAGCACAAATAAGCATTTTCTAAGTGAGGAAAAGACCAAGCTGATGTAATTTTGGTAATGTCTTTTAGGTCGAGGGGAGAGAATTTAATGAGATTGCTGACATGCTGTTACGGTTTGCAGAATAGTCAGGACCCACATGCAGACAGGGAGGCAGGCAGGAAGAGGTAACAAATAACGAGCTTTGATGAACTAAAGCTGAATTCCAGATAACCAAGACAGGTGGCAAAAGGGCTGAGAGCAAAAAGCAAAGAGCAAAACTTAACAAGGTAGAAACCAGGAAGACACGAGGGAGGCAGGTAAAACACGAAAACAGAATCCGGGAACTGATGTGTTAACGCAGGACGAACAGACAATTTAAAATAAAAACATAGGCGTAAATACACAAGGGCTCATGAACAAATGAATGTAGTATGAAGAAAAAATGCATGGGAAAAAGACAAAGACAGGAAGTGGAAGGTCACAACACGACACACAAGGATGTGATCTACAAAATAAAACAGGAAGTTACTAATCAAAAAACCCAACCCATGACACGTGTGGTCAAAAGTTGAGTTGCAAATTAAATGCGATACCTAGATTTTCTTTTCTGAGCCTGACGGACATTTTCTACCACTAAACAGCTTCTTGTAAACTCAACCCAGCCAGAATGTTGGTTGATTGCTTCGTCTGCTGACTTTCAATAATTGAAAATGCATAATAAATGAAAGGTGCCGTTCTTTTTCGCTTTCGTGTGCACGAATGTGTCTCTGAATCTTAGACTTGGAATCACAACTGTACAAAAGCAACAAATCTCGAACAAAAATTACCACAATACAAAAAACTAGGCTACACCTTTATTTATTATCAGTAAATACAAGTCCTGTGCAGATCCTACCAACAGTATCCATAATTGGACCCATTCCATTTGTTGCTAAAGCGTGAGCAGAAGCAAATTTTCTGTCCAGCTCTGCCGAGCACTTGGCTACGGAACAGTGAATTCACTGTTCCCTCTTCTTCCCTATTGCATTTTTCATCAGCGCTCTGGCTGCGTAGTGATGTTTGTGCATGTTTTATGCCATTTGGTTGAGCAAGTCTTAAAACAGCAGCTCTTTTTCTTTTCTTTTCTTTTTTTTTTTTTATGGAGAGAGCTTACAAATCACCGTGTTTCACATCTTTGTATTCAGGTTTCACTCTCTGACGGAGAGCTCGTGCCATCCGCGCCTTTTTTTTTTTTTTTTTCATAGCATCCAAATCGATTGCATACCACTTTGAATATTACGTGAATGGATGACTGCCATCGATGGGGTTTTTTTTGCCTGGCGGTCAGTCATGTGGCTTAAACAAATATGGGAAACCCCACCCTGTATTTAGGACTGCAGAGGCTGACTGGGGGAGGCGAAGCAGACATTTGTTGTCTTGTGTGAGGGAGTTGCAGCCTGCTGGGGGCCTAAAGAGCTCCGTCACGTGTCCTTATGTGTGACAATCTGCCTGTCACACGTTTGACATGTTGTATGGGGGGGGGTGCTTTTCCTGTTTTAGAGGCGCCCACACTGTCACAGCAGCAACCATGTTAAATACGCTGAACAAGAATGTGTGATTTCCCCTTTATTTGCACTTAAATCTACACAAATACATTTGGTAAATGTGCTTTTTAGACACACGTCATCATTTCTGACACAGTTAAACACTTCATTAATATACACCGAAGCACACAAAATGTAGAATTATCTCTCTTCCCCCTCCCTCTCCTTCTATTTCTCCCTTTTTCCTGTCGTGCACAAAAACATCTACACACAAATAAGCGAGCAAAGACACGCGCGCACACACACACACACACACACACACACACACACACACACACAGCCTAATGGACTCCTCCAGTCCAATTTTGTCTCGCAGACAAAAAAAAAAAAAAAAAAAAAAGGAAAAAA
>OMLP01031392.1:26991-55495 GCA_900302685.1 Spondyliosoma cantharus | reverse complement strand
GGGGGGGGGGCGGCAACACCATTCACGGCAGACGTCCTGTAATGATGTCTCGTGCAAAATAATTAATTAGCAACTAGCGAAGCATTTAGGGTTTCTTCCGCTCGCGCTTCCCGAGAGTTAATGTTGTGGTGGATGGATTTCGCCGGAGCGCCCTTCATCCGTCTGTCGTGACAGCAGCTGCGCTCATCTATCGAAGGCCTTAATATGAATAGAAACGCGATGATTTATAGTCTCTGTAGTCTTGTATGAGAACGATAGACTATTATTGCACCATAGGGATGTATTATTATGGAGGTCTATTTGTGACTGCAGCACAGATTAGATTATGCAGCGTATCAAGTGTAGTTACTCATGCAGCCGCAGCTAGCATAGTCAGAGGTATGTGAGGCTAGATAATGTGTCGTCGCTGTACTCGGGAGGGGTTGCACGACTGGCTTCCATATAGGGCTTCACATTTACTATACCGTGTTGTGACACAGCGACCTAATGTTTTAGCCCGTTTGAATGGTCGACCATTAAGAGCCGTCATGAGGTATTATTCCCGGGAACCTTCTCTTGCCGCTCCTTCCCCAGCGCCGGCGCCGGCGTGTCCTCGCCGCTCACTGTAGTCGGAAAGGGTCCATCTTGCTGATGTTTACATGAGCACAGCAGGTCACCCTGCGCAATCCAGTCAAATCCCTCCTGCTCTCACATGGGCGCTAATCTTCCCCGACTGCCTTCTTAGCACAACTCACCCTTCCTCTCGCCTTTCACTCCCCCGTGACACTCGCAAAAAATTGCACTCCCCCCTCGCCTTCCTGACGCGTATTTTGTGTAGCAGAAATTCAAGTAATGGCCAATGTTAAGTTATCAAACAATATAGTTTACATCAGGAAACACTGTTTTTTTTTTAACATTAAAGGTGCACTATGCAACTTTTCTATAAGCGTATAAAAAAAGAAACAATGCTCTCGATACATTTTGGATGTACTTTAAGGTCATATGTCTACATCTGTGTTGTTCAACAGTTAAAAAAAAAAAAGGACTTTCTAACCAAAATTGTTTATATTTAGTGCAATTTTGAATGGATAATTAAAGTTTGTGGGAAAAATATACACTTACATTATATTTTGCTGTGAGTAAAAAGACTGATACCACCTTTATATCTGTGAATTAAAGGGTAACTCCTCCAGTTTTACATATTCAAGTGTGTTAACAGGTTTCTGAGGAGTGCTAATGTGAAAAAAGAATCATAAATCCTTTTGCGACTGCAGAAGAAGTTACACGTAGACTGATAAATTGCCCCCCATATATGTCGCTCTCTGACTAGTTGCATTGTAGGTAATGTAGGCACCAGGTTTTGAAAAGCAGTCCACTTGGTTTTGCATTGGATTTAAAAAAAAAAAAAAAAAAATCTTAAGTATAGAGCCAGAGCCGGGAGTTAATCAGCTTAGCTTACCAAGAAGTCTAGAGGCAGTGGAAAACAGCTGGCCTGTTTAATACATGAAGAAACAGAAATGTGAACACAACCCAAATCAAATCAAATCAAATCAAATCAAACCGGGAGTTATGTGCAGGACCTGTTGTCTTGTGACCAAAGTGAGCTTCAGAGGGGCTCGTGTGTGTATTTTGAACTTAGGGAATCTTTATGCTAAGCTAAGGAATGCTAATGATTTCCAAACTAATGACGCAGGCAGACAGACAGAGTGGTATCAATCTTCTCATCTAACCTATTGGCAAAACGGAAATAAGTGTACTTCACAAAATGTACAACTATTCCTTTAAAGTAAACGCTGCATAGACTCAAGTTACGGGCTTTATCAAAACAACTATGATCAGTATTTAATGACAATGTGTCGACTCCACAGAGCTTTATAGGGACTTTCAGCTCATTGTTCAGCCTCCCAGCCAACAACTTAACTGTGATTGATTCACTGTCAGGGCTCTCATGGCATCGTTTCCAGATGCAGCAGTTAGCTGTTTTGAGCAACTTGCATGAGACCATAATGCAGCATTTCACAGCGACAGATCCAAATATGTCCCTCGTGAGTTTTAAATAAAGGTAACTGTTAGTTTTAACTCACAGTACAGATGAAATACATCCAGTAAGATGTTCATCCGGTGCAGCGTCTCGAGACAAGAGGCTTCACTATATAAAATCAAATCAAGATATAATTGCAGACTGAAATCAAACAGAATGAATCATTTTCTGTTTTGTGCTTTGGATCGATGCCTCTGTCAACTCCCTGTTGTCCCTCAGCTTATTTTCACCATCCATCTATCCCTCCGTCATAGACTGACGGGGGACATTGATTTAATTCCTGGAATGATGTTGTCAAACTGTCGTCCTGAAACAGACTTGCATAACCAGACAATTGGAGGGAAAATGGGTCATGTGGGAAAACAGTTGTTTTTGAGCGTACTGGCGTGGTTTTTGAACAATATGTCCGCGCACACACACACACACACACACACACACACACACACACACACACACACACACATACACACGTGCGCGATAGTCATTTGCTTTTCTCAGAAATGGCCTCATCAGTGCACAGGTGCCGTCGTCTGAGCTGTAAGTGCTGCTTGTTTTGGGAGGTTGTCAGTCATGTGTGCATGTTTTCTTCGAGCCGGCGTTGTTATTTTGTTGCCGCTGCTCAGGTTACAGGTACAAATCAATAGAACATTCATCCTCCTCGTCATCCATAAATACATTTACCTGTTCCCTTGATGCGATGAGCCTTTTCCAACATAGAGTTTTAAGGTCCTTCACCGTGATGAAGAATATAACATTTTACAGAACATAACATAACAGCACTCTTCTGTTAAGTTTTGTTGTGTTATAGCAGCGTTCGACCGCATTTTAAGGTGATTTAGTTGTTTTTGCATGTGTAAATATCACTATTTAAATAACAGGAAAATACTGTATTTCTAATAGAATTTGATAGTCATTTTCTGTAATTTTACAGTTTTACAGTTTTTCCTCATCAGTGTTAGATACCGAAAGCTGAACAAGGTCCTGTTAATGTTTTTATATGACATTTGACAGTTATTTTCTGTTATTTAACAGTATTTTTGGTACCATAGCTACCTTAGTTCTTTTTTGACAGCTTTTCTTTTACAGTGATGAAAGCAAAAAAAGAAATAAGATCTCACATAAAATTGAAGCTAAAACTGTGTTTAAATAAGGGACAATTACTGTTTTAATGACATTTGACGGTTATTTTCTGTTATTTTACAGCATTTTTGGTACTTTAGCTTTCACAATATACAGTTTTTTTTTCTACAGCTTGTCCTTATCAGTGTTGAAAACCCAAAAAAAGGTCTCATGTGAAATTATGGCTAAAACGCCATTTAAATAATGGAAACATACTGTTTTTATGACATTTGACAGTTATTTTAGCAGTGTATACAGCCAGAGCATACTGCTTTTTTCTTTTTTTTTACAGCTTTCCTTTTACAGTGTTGGAAGAAATTAGTGGAAGATTGTGCATAAATTAACTGCATACATTAAATGCATACGCTAATCCTCGCAGATTCTCAGAATAACGTTCACACTATCAAAAGGAAGGCTTAGCAGTCTCTGTGGGTTAGAATATATATATTTATATATAAAAGTACTGGTAGAAAAGGTACAAGATTCTCATGTAACATTTCAAGCTAAATGTTTACCATCCTGAAGTCATTACCAACACAGTATCCCCACCCATGCAGTCCATGCAGAACACATCATAAATGTGACCCCCTGTGGCTGTGCGAGCTCCTGCCCCGGAGGACGCTGCCTCTGCCAGTGCAGCTCTGAATGGTTGAGCACAGATTAAGGCGGAACAGTGGTGTTGAGGTTATCACGCTCACACGACCAAAATAGACGCAGAGCGGGTGAGACAGCGGGCAAGGCAGCACCGCTCGCAGTACAGTGTGATGTGCTTAGTGGGAGAACAGGGAGAATACTGCTGACGGACACGGGAATGATGGAAAACAGAGCGGATGAACTCCCGGGGGAAAAGAGCTTCTTGGGCGGAAAAGGGGCTTTATTTGAACCGGTGACTGACAGAATGAATGCACTGATTGGTTGGCGGGGTTGGTAATCCAGTTAAGAATAGTATCACCACACCTACCGTCACCTTTTATCTGACACTTTCCCATGATCCTTGACATTATTGATGATCAAGAATGCACCTGCTGAGACTTCGTTCACACACATGTAGGTCAAAGAAGGAGAGCAATTTTCGGGCGCACCTGACTCTCCTGTATTAGCTATTATAACAGTAGGCATCAAGTACCATACATCATCTGATTCAGGAGAACCTTGAGTTTCTGTCTGGATCATTTGAAGTCCAAATTGTGTGACTGTTTCAGAAAATTCAGGGTTTTGTTTATTAAAAAGATGTATTTGGATGTTTTAGACCTACATATGAATTTGTGTCTACGTCTGACCATTCCTAAGCAACTTACAACCATTTATCATAATACTATCCCAGGCATTTTCAGCAAAAATCAGGTGTAATCCTATACTAACATAGGACATTGACGCTTGGAGGAATGATGGTGTATTCACGTTCACTGCAGAGCCCCCGAATGCCCAAACAAGACATGTGCGATGCCACGAAGAAGCTGAGCAACTCCGCTTTACATGGGTTTTTTAAGCATATGTGTAGGATCAGGGGTTCAGAAATGATTTAAGGTTTTAGTTATTCTAAAGCAGGATTAATATGAAGGTCACTGCCTCTAACTAGAAAAGAAAAAAAGTGACTTTTTCAATTACATTTAGTGTTTACTCCCTACAATTTGATGCGTTGTGGCTCATTAGCTGCAGTGATTAGCTGTTCAGTGATGTGAATATTTTATTGCATTGTACTGAATTACACTGTTTTTTTCCCCAAGATTAGCTGGTAAAAATCAAATTGTAAACATAACACATTAAAAAAAAAAAAGAAGGATGAGAAGCACATCGGATGGCAGGGATTCTTGTAAAAAAGAAAATCTTTGTATTTATGACAGCTTAGTCAAAACCAGTCGTATGCAATGGTGGGAGGTAACGAAGTATGTTTACTGAAGTCATGAGCTGAAACACAGTGATTCCGTACTTTTACCTCCTTCTTTAAAGTGCTAACTTGCACCTCCTCCATCGGTATGTCACGCTTTGCTATGCGTGTGAGGCGACGGTGCAATGCAGTGAAGAAACTAATGACTTCCTCTTTCAAGTGTTTCCTTTAACATTAATAGATCACTACTTGTGTTCTGCCTGTGTAAAGATCTCATTGATCACCACCTGCCTTTTAATTAAGTCTCCGCCTGGAAATTAACTGTTGGGGCCTCATTAGCTCAAATGTACTGCTCTGAGCTGCAGATCCGAGGCAAGGCGAGGCAGTCTTATTAGATTCGAGGTTCTGTACGGCGAAGAAAACAGCACAGAACAAAGTTAACACGAAAAAAATCAATTCAAAGCTTAAGAGCAGAATCAAAGAGATTCATCTGTATGGAAATGAAATAAGAAAAAGGAAAAGGTTTGTAAATGCGGTTATATAAAGCACTGGAGAACAATGAGGTTTTTCAGTCTGGATTTGAAAAGTTGCGATGTCAGACCGTCAGGCAGTTCAGCTCCGAGCTGCACGATGACTAAAAACAGCTTCTCCTTGTTTAGATCTTTCCCTGGGCACCACTAGCAATCCACTCCACAGTGATCTCGGGGGTCAGTTATATATTTCGGGCTCTAAATCCATCTAGACATTTATAAATAAGTAATATCAAGCAAACTTTAAAATCAATTAAGTGGCTTACCGGCAACAAGTGTTGAGAATGAAGAACTCGGGTGATGCCGGCTGAACCTTTGGTTTTGTGTCTCGCGGCTGAATTAAGTATAAGCTGCAGGAGCTTGATGGTCTTTTAAGGACATTCTGTCGAAGTCCATCAGGGTAATCAATTTTCTGTTAGCTTTAGCACAAAGGACCCAAATACAAGACACCGAGGAAGTGAGGTTGAAAAAAAAAGAAAAAAAAAAGCTGAAATCCACAGAACAAAAGGCAGCAAACGCAAAAGGGCAGGCATCAAATCAGGTAGATAAGAATCCAAGAATAAAACTGAAGAGATATACTTAACTCAGAACAAAACCAGAAAAGCACAGGGAACCAAAGCAGGCGCACAAGGAGGGACAAGCTAGACTGTGAGATCAGAGACAGACGACCTCACAACTGAAAGGGGAAAACACAGGTGTGCACAGAAAAACAGGCAGGAAGAAGACAAAGACAGGAAGTGTAAACCTACAAAATATAGCAGGAATTACTGAATTATAAACTCAACAATGACATTCTGCTTGAGATTTCAATTTCACCTTTTTTTTTCATCATAAGCTCCCTTACTTTGTGTTTAAACTGATGAAACGCAAGTCAAATAAAACACAAAGGTTCTTAATCTGCATCTTAATATTAATCTTTTGTTTCTACTGCTTTAACTTTTAACAACACTCTCGTCTTTACTGCTAAATATAATTCCCTTTGAGTAAAGACGCAGTTTGACCACAAATAATATTGTCCACTCACCTCCATACCGATGAAAAGTCCAATTAAGTTTTGAATTCAACAAAGATTTGTAGAGCTTCACATCAGTGTTGCAGCCTTCTCCGAAGACACTGAATCCATACAGCTTGTCCGGCATAACCAGTCCAGACATCCCTAACTGATTTGAAAAGAAGATGTTTACGCCCTCCATCGAGATTTTGAACACACTTCAGATGCGGTGCTAGCTAATGGTTTTAGATTTGCAGCTACAGTGAAGTTTTTGCCTTTAAAAAAGGGTGTAAATAAAGTCTTGTCGAATCGATTCATTTTCGCAGGGTTTCTGGAGACTTGGACTACGCCAGACAAGCTGTCTGGAGTCATTTCTATTTTTTTGTCAGTAGTACATTTTACATTTCAAAATCGAGTCCCCGTCTACTTCAGTTGTTTTGCTGTGAAGCTCCAGGAACTCACCCTTTAATTGCAAAAAAACAAATTCTCAGACGTCCCCTTATTCATTTGCACGTGCGTTTTCATAAAGAATCTGTAGGACGGCAGTAATTTGATGAGGGAGATTATGCAGAGAAACACACAGCTTTAATGTGGCCTTGAGAGAACAGAGTTACATGTATAAAATGTACTGTGCAGGACATTTTCTTGTTCAGTCTGGTCTGTTCTAGACAGATTTACAGACTGATTAGCTTCTCTGAATATACACTGTGCTGCCTGAAGCGCTGAAATAATGCCAACTCTATTTATGTTTATTTATTGCTGAACCATACATATATCAACATGATTACGCACAGGGCATTACAGACATGTGAATTGCGATTATTTCCAGCAAGCTGCTTTTCTTTGGGGGAGAGAGAGCGATACAGCAAGCCTATTTCCAGTGTATATAAAATGTTCTATATACAGACGCATCTGATGTCAGAGGCAAACATTGTCTTTAGGAAGACTGTGTTGCTCTTTTTTCTTTTTTCTTTTATTAGTCATCAACCTTTTTTTTCTTGTAGAAGAAGAACGATGGAGGAAGAAAAACACGAGCTGGTTTAAATCCCAGTGAATTCCCATTACATGATAATATGATTTTTTTTTTTTTCAAATCCAAGTTCAACTGTAATTTTGTGATTAAGCAAAAACCAAGAGAGGAGATCCAAGAGGAGATTTACAAGACGGAGCTAAGCGGTAGAATTCCAGATTTTCCTGGAAGCATTTTTGTCATCCTTCAACGTAATAGCCAGTGGTGGATTTAATCCCCTCAAATTAGTCCCTCGCTAATCCCCACTAACCTCAAACAGAGGTCACTCATGTCCAATTTGAAGATGCATAAAGAACACTTTGTAATTGCGTGTTGGAGGCCCACAGCTTGGCGATGAGTAACTCTCCTGCGTGCTCTTTTCTCTGCACATCAGACTCAGAAAGTCAGCGTACAGTACATACGTCAGCCTGACGGCTTTCAGACGGCAACGCGTGGTCATTTACAATCAACACCCAGGTTGACGTCCCAAGCCCTCGTCTATTCTGCTCTACTCTACAGCACTGTACCGTTGTTCCGTGCCAAATGTGAGTGAGCGTTGTCGCTGGCTGGAGCGCGTGACCATGTGCCGCTATCACATCGCATCTTGGCTCTTTGTCTCTAATGTATAAGAGGATTATGCCGACCTTTGCACCCCGTCCCCAGTCAAATTTAAGCTTGCACTTAATTCTAAGCCTATATTTTGCCGACGCCAGCCGATAGCATCGCTGCTACGTTTTGCTCTCAGTCAGCGCTACCTGTTTTCGTGGAGTCATGCAGAAGGTGAAGGTGTAATCGCTGCGGGGAGAGCGCTGCGGAAATGATTTCAGATCTTCATGCCGGCCACACGGCTCGGTTTAGGGTTGGGAGCGACGTCTGCAGAATTGGCGTTTGACCAAGTTTGATGGATGTTGACATCGTCGTTTTACGAATTCGCGGCAGCGCGTCCCCACGGTGTCGTCGTGAGGCAGCAGTTGCGTATTAGCTCACAGCTGCAGAATCTCCAACTGTCAGAGGAAACTATCTCCCGTTAGTGTCTTGGGTTCGCCTAACTTAGCAGGTTTGATAAGAAAAAAATAAATGGGACGTGACGATGTAACGTTTATAACACTGTCAACTGAATGGCTTTTTAATGGATTTTGGACGGCTGTCCAGACAAGATTTGAAGATGTCACCTCGTAATGATTAGAAGTCAAGAAGCTTTTGAGTTGTTTCGCAATGGGGTCGCGATGATTCTTTGTGTGGTGAGATGTCACGTTCACGTCGTAGTCGATCGTGTTTTCTTTTTACCTGAAAGGTTTAGTGAAAAGCCTCAGACGCAGCGAGTGTTGTGATGCTTTTTATTTTTAGATCTGGCTTGATTTCCCCCTTACTTTACAAGTTGAGCGAGACAGTGGCCGGCCCATATTTTAATCCTCTCTAATAGCACCGTGCTGCACAGACACACTGCACGCTCCTTCTCGATGGCCTCATTACAACTCAGATGCTTCAGTTGCATCTTTGTTGTCGAGGACCTGCTCTCCACGACAGGAACTTGGACCCTCTGAGTAGCTGATAAACTCCTCAATCTAAATTTCTTGTTTCTTCTGCAGTTTACTGTGACATTAACTATGTTATTAGGCTGGATGCATGTAGGGAAATTCAGATACAGGGTTAAAATTCATCCCCGCATTACAGTGAAGGTTATTCTGTATAATCCTGCGACCTGACCGGTGATCTACACCTGGAGCTTCTATTATTAAGAGCTCTATAAATAGACCGCCACCTCATGGCTACCTGCTGCCTCTAGCAGACTTCTCAAACCCCCCTCTGAAATCCAAAACCCAAACAACTCCCCACGTTGTGTTAATGAGCTCCTACGTCATCCCTGCTGGCCCCTCGGTGACTCAGCCTGACCCAGAGGTCACAGAGGCTTCCCAGCAAAGTGAAACGCTCCCTGGGAATTTGCAACAAAAAAAAAAAACCTCTCTCTCTAACCTTCACACGAAAAAACCCTGCGTCCCAGACTGCCTTCTGATGTGTTTCTTTCGCTAGTTGAAAGAGGAGAGTGCAGACAGGCGGTTGACTCTTTGCTATTTCTGCCTGGCGTGAAGCATTTGCAATTCAAAGTGAGGGCCAAAAGGGCCACTTCCTGTTTCTTTTTTTTTTTTCCAGTCTGGGCGCAATAACAATAACGTGCAACTTTATTAGTTACCTTTATCTCGCTCGCTTTGTTTTTGTCTCCCCCTCCGTCCTCTCTCTCTCTGTCTGTCCTGTGTCTGCTGTTCCCTCCGATTATGTCATCAAACTAGACACTCGGAGAGCGAGAGAGAGAGAGAGAGTGGGAGAGAAAGTTCTGCTAAATTAAGAATAAAGATGTAGGCAGCCGAAGAGATACTGGGTGCGTTGAGACAGCCGTCCTGTAAGCTAGTGGCTAATTTTAGCGTGTCAGGGCAGTGCACTGTATCTCCCTGTGGATGATTTGAACCATAGAGGGATCTGAGCACCAGCCCAGCCTCTTGTTCTCTCATCTGTTCGCCGCGTGGACACTGTTCCTTTGTGCAGAAAGGTTACAGGACAGTCACAATAGGCCGGGGGAGGAGAGACGTGGATTCAAAGAGCTTTTAAACCACCTGGGGTTTCAGAAGCGGGTGGCGGCGGGGTTAGAGCAGATTCGGCATGCACGGCAAAAAACCAGTTCAGACCTATGCCAGAATAAGAAAAGTCCGTGATGTGGCTCTCTGTCCTCCTCTGGAGTGATTGCACTCTCTGAGAAGAGGAAGAGTAAGTAGCCTTTGTGATTTGGTTTAAAAGTGGCCAGTGTTTTTCCAAATGTGGAAGACTACGTGCCAGGAAAAGCAAAAATAGCACAGAAGAGGAGAATAAAAGACAGATTACGAGATAAAGACTGAGCCTGGAGTTACATACAAAGAACATGTATGTATAAAGTAAAACAATAGAAAATAGAAATGTTTAATGTAACAAAGCTCAGCTCATTTAATCTCATATTACATAAAAACATGACAATACATTTTATATAAATGTACTGCACACCTTTTATCTTGTAGTGCAGGAGCTGAACTGAACAACGGGCGCCCGGAGAGGCAAGTGAAAAAACTAAATATCAGGAATTTAGAGAGATTATTCTGGCTTTTTTTTCACCTGTTCTTGAGTCATAAACACTACAGGTACAATACAGTAAAGAAGGTGTTTGCTTTTGGTTCGTGGTCTGCTGTTAAGTTTCAGTTTTAGGCTTAACTCTGCCTGGACTGGGAGTTTGGAGCACCGGGGTAGCCTCAGTGTTGTTTACTACTGGACTATCACCTGTTGAGGTACGATGCGGCTAGAGGCTAGCTGGTTAGCATGCTAACTTCAATAGATATCCCTGCAACACCGCACGTCGATGTCGTAGAGATAACTGATATTTCTTCCCATTCTGTTGATCATTCTTGTGATTTTTTTTCCTATGGTTTAAACAAAAATTCTTACACATTGTACCTTGAAGCTAGTAGAGTGGAGAAACTTACCTCTTTTTAACCACTTGAGGCCGAATTTAATTTAACTTACGATAAGTGGAATGGGCAGTTTACAGGGAATGAGAACCCATCGGCTTAAAAATAGATAATAATTACCCGAAATCTCTTCCACAAATTGGCAAATGGGGGCAGGTTTATTATGCAAAACCCAGCAATCAGCAATCAGCAATCTCTCTCTCTCTTTTTTTTTTTTTTTTACATATTTAACTTTTTTAGTAGGAGTAATCCAGCTCCAGCGTGCGAGGGCGTTGATGGAACAACCAACCTGGAAAGAAGTAATGGGTTTCTCATGCTAATGAGGAACTCTGAATTAGCAGCACAGCCAACCGGGCGTGAGTCAATTCTCCTCGCCCAGATAAAACGTAAATGAAACCGCTTCACATCGCAGACATGCTTACTCACCCCGCTGATGACTTTCTATTCTGAAACTTCCTGCTCTGATTAAATAGCCACACCGGCGGTAACACTTGCCCTCAGCTCGTGCCACTCAAGCGCCGGCTGATTGTTTTCCGGAGGTCTGCGCTCCGCCGTCGGTACTCAGTGTTTTATGCACCTCGCTGGCTCTGCGTTACCCACTCTGTGCTGTATGTGCATTTCCTCCACCGGTCAGTTTGTTTTGGAGAGCAGCCATGTTGAATTATGCAGCTCAACATCTGTGAGATGCAAACACACCAGACACACACACACACACACACACTGGCGGCATCAAAAATTCTCTGGTGGCCAAGCCATGCCCTCCGCTTCAAAGGTGACTTTGTACTTTTTTGTGAACGTTTTAAGTGTCTTTTTAATCTTTTTCTCTGAAAGGAATCTTTTTGTGCCTCTGAAATACCAACGCATGTGATGTTTCAGAGACGCTAACAGATCTAAATCTGAACCCCTGTGTGTGTGCGTGTGTGTGTGTGTGTGTGTGTGTGTGTGTGTGTGTGCACTGCTTGTGTTGCGTCACCTCAGCGTTTGACCACGTTTTCACACAAGATAATAAAAAGGTCTAACCAAGGTCTCTCTGTGTGTCTCTCTTTCTCTTTGGCAGATTTTCCATATGACCTATGACCTGGCCAGTGCAGTGGTAAGAATATTTAATTTGATAGGGATGATGCTGCTCCTGTGTCACTGGGATGGCTGTCTCCAGTATCTGGTGCCGCTCCTCCAAGACTTCCCCCCTGACTGCTGGGTGTCCCTAAACGGTATGGTTGTAAGTATTACACACTCTTCTCTTTTGTTTGTTATTTTTGGCATTTGGTGTAGATATAAACCATATTTCCATTCCTGCGCTCAGTTTTCGGTGTTCAGAGGCAGATTTACCCTTCAAGAACTCTTAGTAATCTTTATTTCAGACTAAATCATCATCTTGTGTTTTTTCACCTCTAGCAAGCTAGCTAATTAAGCTACAGCTTCCAGATATAAGAAGACCTCAGTCGAAATCCCATTGACATGTACGCTAATTGACTAATTAAAAATACAGCCTTGGAACAGAGCCGTAATTATTGTGTATAGACTCATATGTCTAGATTTTGAGAAATGGTTGAGTTGTTTATATAATATTTACGTTTTTAGCGGTAGCCTTTAATGAACACCAAATTCCCATCAGCCATAGACGTCAGTGACTCCATTAGTGAGTCTGAGGTCTGTTTAGTGAGTTTTATCGATACGGAGGAAAGTTACAATGATGAAGTAAAATTCTACATAGTCGCCTTGAACTTGTTTTTAACATAATGTGCAGTCTTAGTAAATAATGATGCCCGAGTACCTCGGCCTTGACAGAATATGGAGGGTAGTAAGCTAGCTGGGCAAACATCTAAGCTAGCAAACCGTAGCACAAGGTTAAATCCACTCCTTACACCTTTACTGTTGTGTTTTATGCTTTTTGAAAGGTAAACTCTTCCCTTGAAACTCTGTAATTGCAGGATATCACTCGATAGCCAAAGAAATCCAAAGCTACACAAACCTGCTATACGGAGTTGTTAAGCTAGGTTATGGACATTCAGGGTAAAGGGTTTAGCTAACGGTTACGGATACGTAGCCACAGTTCATTGCAATGAAAGGGTAAGACGAGAAATGTAATTATTTTTTTGTTAAGTTAAGTTATTGGGAAATATTTGAAGAGAATGATGAAAATCGTTGGAGACAACTCGACGTGAGATCCGTTCCAGACAGACGTTTGATGAGACACTGAAGAACAGTCTGTTTGTTAGGTCAAGAAATCCACAGAAATGAAATAGCTTAGACCTCTACGTGTATTCATGCGTCATGTGACGGGAAAGAATCCTGTTTTTTTTTTTAAAACGCTCTTAGTGTCTCATTACTGCCGTGTACCATGTTTGCTTTCACACAAACACAGGAAGCTGAATTTTGGCTTTTTTGTTTTAGGGGGCGACATAAAAAAACTCAGTCCACTTCACCCTTTTGTTCTCTGGTGGCAACTGTCTGTGAGGTCGGTCTAACCAGCCTCTGTAAGTGCCTTTCTCCACCACCGTCCAGTGTGAGTGCCGCTTCAGACGACAGCGCTGTGACAAACGATGCAGGGAACACGCTCTGCAGTGGTTTTCATCTCTTGAACGGTGTGAAAATGAAATGTTTTGACATCAGTGATGAGTCTTTTAGGTTCGAACGGCGTGCAGGAAACCGAGTTCAGTCAGGGGACAGCGCTCTGCACAGTGATGTGGACTGTACTGTAATTGGACCGAGACATACATAATATAGAATTTCTCATAATTACAGGTGTGTTGATGAAACATCTGCAGATATAATGAGTACTTCTGAAAACGCAGGAACCACTAACTCGTGAATAAATCATATAATAAAGCGTTTCAACTTGTCATTTCGAGATGCAGATACAGGCTTTGTTTTTGACTCTCTTGGTGTTCTGTTTTGAGATAGTCTGGGCTTAATTTGGAGCAGGAGGCGATCTATAATTAAGAATTGCAGGCAAGTTTCATCATCTCATCAGGGACAGTGCTGCAGGTAGATTATTGCTCTGCCAACCTACAAAGAAACAGGTTTTAAAGAGGCAGTGGGACGTGTACATCACTGGTGTCCTAGCAGTAATGTGCTGCATTTTATGAGCTTATGTGCACACTGTTAGCAGGAATCTAAAATACATCTCGTCCTGTTCGATAGTGTGCACACAAATCACACCTTTCTGGCGTCCTCGCTCGGTTTGAGGTCTTTGGGAACTGTCCCCCGTCCGCCTGTGCATCCTTTGTGTGTTTTTCCTCTGAGTCGGGGTCAAGCGGAATATGGCCGCCGCTCTCCGAGCTGTGTGGTCGTGTAGAAGAGTGTGCGGTCCTCCCGGGTAATGCTGATTGTAAATGCTCGCCCGAGGAGCTCTTCTGCCTTCTCGTCTCTGACAAACATTTCTCTACTCCACATGCGCAGCGACGGCTCGGAGGCATCTGACTGGAGGTGCAAATGTCGGCTTTCGTCAACATCACGACTCCGCGCCCGGCTCTTATTTGTACTTTGAGGCGATGATATGCCCGAGCGAGCTCAGTACCGACTGAACATGTGTTGTACACCCAAACAGACATTATCCATCTCTGTTTGCACCAAAAATTAATTTGCAGCTTATTTCCCACATTACTGTCAGAGTTTATCCTTGCTAATAGTCCGGCTGTTTAATTTACTGCAGGATCTATATTTACATGATTCATACTAACCAAGAGAGAGTAGATCACTTCAGCTGGCAGCCGAGGCAAAGCTCAGTGGCAACTGCGTCTGTCAAAGTTACGTCCACTACAAGGGCTGTTTTTTCCCACTGACGGGCTGAGCTTGTTATTCTACAGGTTTGACAACATTGCGACGACAACTCCTAAATAATTTCCCCTTTTGACACAAGTCTCACCCAAGATATTGTCCAAGAAATAAACTCTCGTCAGCCGTTCTGCTGGGTAAACTCCAAACTCCTCTCTCCAACTCTAACTCACGTTTCTATCGTTATCATCCTGCGGCAACTCACATCTCGCGAGATTTGAGAGTGAGACTTGTCTTTCTGGTCTTATTATTTAAAAAAAACAGTTATAAACCAAACTAAAATATCAACCTCGGTCTGTCAGTGGCATAAAGAAGCTGAAGGTAACTATGGCGGTCTAACCCTGGCCCTCGCCCCAAAGGATTGCGTCGCATTCATTTTGGCCGTGTCGCAGCTGCGAGCGGAGGCGATCTGTTGCACCGATACTAAACCTTTAGAATATGAATCACCCTCTTTAACTTGCCTCTCTTGCTCAGCATAATCAGATATTTTCCTTTCTTGTGTGCAAGAAATGAAATGGTAATGTTATTAAAGGCTAAATTGCTGCCTCCCTGTGAGCAGGATCATTTACACAGTGGAAGTCTAAAGCCATAACTGAGCCTCTGAAACAGAGAGCTAATGTAGTGTGTGATACCTGTGATGAAAGATTATAGGCGAGTTAAAATGAGCCATTAATCTAAATTCTCTCTCTCTCGGTAAAATGAAACTGGAATCATTTGTATTCAGTATGTAGAACCAACGTTACGAAGATGTCTCCCAGCTCTCCGCAGATAGAAGGTTTCCAGTGACATGTTCCGACTGCGGCTGCTTGTCTGCGCACCGACACTCCTAAATATAGAACCTCGCACATTTCGCCTGTACAGGAGCCTAAAAGGCACAATGATGCTTTCTGATCTCAGCAGTTTCACTTCCTTTTTGGAACTGCTGGATTAGGATTACCATATATTTCATGAATCTAGTCCATTTTTTCCCGCCTCGTGTTCAGATATGAGAATAAAGACTTGGACAGCATTGAGACCATGTGGCTTAGTCCATTAATTAATTAGGCGATAGGGAGAAATTTAATCTACAACAGTGTGATAATCAATCAGTTGTGTATTAAGGGAAGAAAAGCCCAATGTTGGCGCTTCTCAAATGAAAGGTTTATCTGCTCTTCTTTCTTTCCTCCACTTTTACACTCCAAAACCCGGAGATATTTTATTTAATCGGACAAAGCAAGCCTCTTTAGAATGTGAAATCTTTTAAACAATTAATCGATACTTTTAAGAGGATCACCACACTCACAAAACAGTTCCAGGGCTGACGAGTACCGAGAGAAATTAGACTCTAGACTGGTGAGAAATATGTCCTACGATCTGCAAGTCCTTGTGTGACGAATTGTTGGAAATGTGTGAGGTATTTCCCAATTGACCAACATATACCAACAAATTTGAACAACTATTTCATAAATATATACAACCCAACTTGATGAATGTCAGAATTTTCCATAGGTCTTCATTTATTCATAAATCTACTAAAAGTCATAAAATTCAAAAGAAATTCCAAAAGAAGGCTAAATTACAAATATGAAATATAAAGAAAGCAAGGCTCTGCACACTGACACTTTATATTTCTTTATGTTGCCACTTTAATTTTAGTTTTTAAATTGTGTGACGCTGTGCTTGTGGTCTGGCTAGGTTTAGGCACAAAAACCACTTGGTTAGGGTTAGGAAAAGATTGTGTTTTGGCCTAAAATACATGTTTTCTTTCACCACAAACAAGGCTGGAGAAGTTCCCAGCTTCTCGTCAAGAAAAAAAAAAACATTATTGTAATTGAAACACAGTCAGTCCCGACCTGCAATCACTGGATTGACAGCCTTCTCGCCCGTAACTCCACCACCGTCCCTTCCACCTCCCGATATGACAGTCAGGTCACAAACATGTCACGTGAACGCGATTTGAAAATGGGCTGGAATACTTTACAACAGGGAATCTTAATGCTCATAATGACCTTACACACATCTGTGCACTTCATGAAGGGGAAATGCGTCTCATAATTCTACTTCTGTCGAAATACGAAGAAAGCTCCACAGATGCAATTGATCACATCCAAGGTATCAATACAGAAAGCAGATAATAACTCAAAAATAATAAGTTTTAATTTAAATCTGACGTATTTTTAATTTCCAGATTGCTCTCCGTATTGATTTCCGCTCAGTTTCTGTGATGACTGAATACTTAAGAACGACGATTTATCAAAAAGATAATTATAATCGTTGGCCGCAGCCCTTAACTGAGACATACTGGAGGCACAAATCTTTGCATATGTGATTAGCGCCGTTGGATGTGAGCTCGTGAGCAGCTAACTTAGTGTCGCTGACTTTGATGCGGTAGAATGAGCAATTTGTGGAAGCTCTTCCCTGTGGATCCTCTGCAGGAGCGGAGGCCCGCGTGTTGACCGCGGACCGGCAAATCCAAAGTGAAAAGCCCGGCCCACGTGTGGGATTCCTCTTCTCACACCATCACAGTGCATTAGCGTTCATGAGCTAAGAAATCTTGATAAGATATCTCCCCCCCGCTGTTTTGCTGCAGGTATAAATACATGATGTGATTCTCCGGTCTGTCAGGAGATGGACTGTCAGGTGGATGTCCTGCTGTCTCTCAGCTCAGGAGCGACTGCTCCGGATTCGCGTTGCGTCATTTATTTTCTTTCTGTCGTTGCCTGGGAACTTTTTGTCTCCAGCTGTGAGAAGAAGAGTGGGGCCAACGAGGACTGCAGATACTGCTGAGTGGTGTAGTACGGGGTGTAGGACTGTTATCTGCCTGACTAATGGCCTGAGAGTAGCTTCTTACTCTTTGGAGGCTGCATTTACTTAATCACCGGACGAGATAGCGCTGCTGTCGCTGTGTTGGCTCGGGTGAGAGGGTGACGGGGTGTTGCTTTTGTCTGTAAAGCGTGAAGATATGTGGTCAGGAGCACGGAGCTACGTGTTCGTTTTGTGAGCAGGCTCGCATTAAGAAGGCCGACAGCTGAGATTCAGATTCACGTCTCGGAAGAGATTTAGGAGGCAGACAGATAGACAGATGCGGGACGTAGACACAAACAGAGAAGAAGAAAGGCCTGGCTAACCGTGCATAACCACGCTCTAGCATCGGGCGCCCTCCCTGGCCTCTTTTATCCCCGGCCCACCCACTAGTTTCCCATCTCTTTCTTTCCCTGAATGACTCACTTCCAACAGCTGAGCTCGGTCCAGTCAGAGTTTATGAATTAATCAAACTTTCTCCTCTCTCTCCTGGCACACTGGTTTCATCCGAGTAAAAATGCAAGGCTGCCTTTTTGCCTGGATGTGAAGGGCTTGTTTTTGCCGCTCTCATGGTTAATTACTTGGTGCGGGAGTTCGGTTTGGATGGTTGAAATTACCGGGTGTGTTCTTTACCCCTCCTGGAGGGTCCTTCCCGATGTTTCGAGAGTGGAATCGCACTCATCCGCAGGAGCGTTTCCATCAGAATTGTCAAGATGTCGAGCGCTGGCTAGTTAGGGACGTTTGAAAAGCGCAGAGTGATGGACTCACTTGTTTTACACGGAGGCTATTCATGTGGAGTGTGCAGGCAGCCTCTCGGTTCGTAACAGGTCGCTTCCTCGCTTAGTCTAACCTTTCTGATTGAGGGTGTGCTCATCAGTGGAAGTGGCTGCTGCATACGTGATTGCACATGATTGGACACCAAAAGAAAAAGTCGCCTCACTCCAGACATTTGTTACCCTTCAGAGACAGTAGAAAGAAAAGATCTGCCTTTTTGTCCCATTGTAAATTTTGTTCCGTATGTCTTCACCTGCTCCTGTTCTTCATCTTGTGTCTCACTTTACGTCGTGTTGCTTTTATTGCCGCTGCAGCAGAACCAAATGCCCCTCAGGGACAAATAATGGCCTCGTACTCAATCTTAAACTCTACCAAGGTGACATATTTAAGTAGTATATTATGCGATAAAGAAAATACAGGGAAGTTAATACATCACAAAGCACAGATTAACTGATCAGTATGCAGGATGAAGCCACTACCAGCCCAGTCGGCAGCATAAGACGATGGCAGGCAACGTTCCTGTAAACCACTGATACGTTCACATATGTACATATCTGGGCTGGACATATCTTCAAAACGTGTTTATGACCTGACTTGGTATCAGGAGATGGAGAGGATGGAGGTGGAGTTAAAGGCGAGAAGCCTGGCAAGCCAGCGACCACACGCCTAGACTGGGTTTCAACATTTGTAGCAGTGACAACATTGGCTATTTTTACAGCAATGTAGGGGCATGTCCAGCTGTGTCTGTGGCGACAAGACAGGTTTGTAAAGCCAAAACTGGATCCCTTCATCACACTTACCAAGTGATCTTTGTTCCTAAACCTAACCAGTGCGTAAACACAGATGCGTTTATAAAAAGATGTGTGAATTTCAAACATTTCTGGGTTTTGGCAAAACCTAATTCTTGTGACTGGGGTGTTAAAACCAGCAACTAGAGCGGTAACGATTAGTTGATTAACTGATTGTTTGACTGAAATTTTTAGGCAAAAATGTGAAACATTGACTAGAGTCGAAGCTCCTCAAATGTCACAAAGTCTTGCTTTTCTTTGTTTGATATGATAGTGAGCTTCGTTTCTTTGGGTTTTGGACTGTTGTTTAGGAAAAAAACAACAGATTCTTTAAGAAAATGATGATTGAAATATTTAGTCATTTTGTGATATTTTATAAATTGATTTAATATAATACGTTAATATGATAATTACGTGATAATTCAATTGCAACCGCCAAACTCATGACTCTGAGGAAAGCAGGAGAATATTGCAAAAGACAAACAAACCAGAAAAAAAAAGACAGAGAGTCGTTGGCCGAGTCCAAGAAGCATCCTTCATCGTGGAACTTAGGAGACAAACAGAACCACAGCCTTCACACTGAGACACGCCACCGCGAGCTGCTTCCGCTTGCCAACTTACAGTTTGGTCCTGGTGCCGGCCCGCGGACCCCTCCGCTTCCTCGCTCATGTGTTCAAAGACTGTTGTGCCTTCTGTGCTCTCCTAGTGAGAACAGCTTGTAGTTTGATTATGTAATTGAAAAATGAATATTGTGCAGCACACAATTCCCCCCCCCTCCCCATGCGTGGGACAGCTTGCCGGGGTTTTAGAGAGTTACATGATTGAGTAATTAAAGCCGTCAGTTAATGCGGATGTTGTTTTGCTCATTCTTTTTAAACGTGGATAAAAAAAAAAATCACGAGGGGGAGAATTGAACAAATGAAACATGGAAATAAAGACACAGAATGCCTGTTAATTCAAAATACAATGAAAAGAATGGCACCAAAATGCTTTGAGAATGGAGAAATATCTGTATTTTCTTGGCTTCTGCAATGAAATCATGAGAAATCACTGATTTTTGTTACCCGCCCTGTGAGCACTTTGTGCCGCTGAGTCCAGTCCCGTCCTTTGGTGGCTGGTTGGCTGGTGTGCATTACATCCTGTTAGTCTTCTCCGTCGGTACCAACAACAACCGGCGCTTCTGGGTCACACTCGACGCTGGGACGACGGTGAATCATCGATCGCCTTCCCGGCCACATAACCAGTAACATCTTGAGTTGGAGGCACGAAAGTTTGTGACTAATGAATCGAAATGGAAGTTGCGAAAGCACACTCGAACGCTTGGCTCCTCGGTCTAATTATAGAAAAAACTTTAGGGCCGTTGATTCGAACGCTTTGACAGTGGCGTGGGGGTGATGTTAGTATTAACGCATGTGATAATGAGGTCGGTCGAATTCACTTTGCTGCTCCGCTAATAAACGAAAGGCAGAGCTGCAGAAAGATGAATATGCAGGATCTGATGTCACTTGTTTTGCTGCATCCAGAGCTTAATTATATTTAGAGCTCTGGAGGAGCTGAATACATCTGCTGTGTTAGCCACATTTATTAAAATCAAGGGGACTGGAGAGAATAGAGGGGGGAAAGCAAGGAGAAACTGCATTTTCTGGAGGAAAATGTGTTAATAACGCCATGAGTCACTCGTCCCAGAGGAGAGAGGGCTTTACAGCAGGATAGAAAGTGAAGTAATTCTGTCAGTCTGCTGCTTCTTAACACTTTGACATCCTGGAAGAGAATACATGTTTATGCCTCTTCAGATTGCGACTGTTAATGGACAGAAAAACAGTGCGATTGGCTGATACGATCACGATGCTCAGCACCAGACCTGCAGTGAGTCACTGCAAGAGCAGGATGACGCAAACTCAGGGAATCAAACGAGCAATACAGCACACTTTGGTGCTGTGTTCTTCCTTTTTTCTTAACGCTCCCTCCTCCTGAGTTTTGGGGTTTTGTCAGACTCACCTTACATGTTTGCCTGTTGCATCACCCAAAACATGTAACTTTTAGCATCGCTGCTCTGCTGACTATTAGACAGTACGAAACTTCAGCACGAGCAGCTTTAGTTCAGAAAGCGTCAGTCAGACATTTGAGCATCACTAAGCGCAAGTCTTAATAATATTATTGGTCGCTAACTTAAAAAAAACTGCTGTTGTTAAATGTTGTGATTATTCCAACCCAGTCACCAGAATAGATGTTGGCAATGTACCTTCCTGGAAACTACAGATATGTTGAACGTTTTGTATTTCTTTTCAGCTTTAATCTCGTGACAACGCTGTACTTATGCTCAGGTTAGGTTCAGGCACAAAAACAACTTAGGTTAGGGTTCAGAAAAGACGACGTTATGGCTTAACGTAACTGTTGTTGTCGCCACAACCGCAGCTGAAAATTGTCTCCTTCAAAATATCCAGTGTTTTTTTCATGTACAGATGTTAAAACACAATATAAAATTGCGGTCTCTGGCTTGGCCCTCTACTGCTAATCCGGTTATGAGAGGTCATAAACATGTAAAGTGGATGTCCTAGAGGCGGTACTGTATGTAGTTATTGACCACTGGTATAACAATAATAATGGTATATTACTTCTATCATTTCTGAATAAATACCAGCTATATTTTGTTTAGTTTAAATATTGAACCATCTTTGAATGACCCAGGTGGGACCTCGACTGTAAGCAACTGCAATATATTGTCAGATTTTTTACATGAACAAACAAGACATTGCGATTTTAACAAAAGACAGAATAAAATCAATTTAAATTCATCATTGGTCAGGAAAATAAATTGTCTACGCTTGAGTTTTCCACCGCTGATTCGTAGTTGGGAGCAACTTTTCGTGAATTCTTCCATGAGATTCCGGCATCCATCCTTCAAACTGCGGATAGAAATCTTCAAGCAGGCGAGTTCCTGCGGTTGATGATAACATCCTCACCAACGACTGCGGACCAGAAATAGCTCCGACATCATATGCTCAACATCAGAAGTGTGACATACGGGTGCAACAAGCTGTGATGTCAGCTCCGCAGCCCGATATAACCCGCGCTACAATGGGATTACATGACCTGTTGGGTGTGTTCATATCTGCAACAAACGCACACAAGGACGAATACCAAAAGGTTTCGGTGAGTCAGCCCAGCTCACCTGTTTTCATCCGGCGACGCTGCACTTCTCTGCGTTTCCGTCCGTGTACGACTATGTCAACACAAAGATCCTGCAGTGTCTCAACCACACACGCTTAATGCACACAGGTGAAAGGACACCCGAGGCCCCGTGACCTCACAAGTGGCATTTGTTCCTGTTTCACGGTTGGATGAGTTTGCCCTGTGTGTGTATGTGTAAATACATTACACAGTGAATGTATTGTGTGTGACATTTCCATTACTGTGTGTGTCGTGGGGGAGAAGATGGCGGTTTACTTGTGTGGCAGTTTGTTGGCTAAACCCTTTGGAGGAGAGACACTGCCAAGACAAACTGGACTCTTTTTTTTTTTTTTTTTTTTTGTTAATAAATCTGGCAAGTGTAATTATAACAAATTTTCTAATCAGTCTCTGGAAGAAACAACTAATCAGTGTGGAGATGGGAATTGGTGAGTCATCCCGGGCGGATGATTCGCTGTGAATTTACTCATTTACTGAACCCCCAGCTGATGCGGAGTCGAGCGGGGTGGCTTGACGGCGACGAGGGAAAAGACAGAGACTAACTGTGATTTATGGACAATTCATATTTCTTTCACTAGCTATTCTGTTTTGGGTGAGATAGGTAGTCTGTGCGAAGCGCCTCCTCAGCGCTTCTCGCTCACAGGAGGCGAAGCTATTGGAGGAGTCAGCAACTTGGCTGTGGCTGCGAGGCCCGACGCCGGAGAGCTGTCACATTCGCCTCCAGGACGGGACATACTGGGCTGGGATGTAGCCTCGACGGGCCCGTTCAGGCCGCTTAGTCTCCGGGCTGAAGGCACGCATTTGACGTGTGCTGTATTTATGAGGAGTCTAAATCCTGCACTGAATACACAGACACGGCTTCTCCTGAGGCCGAGACCAACAAGAAGTGAGACGAAAGAAATCTCTGAGATGGAAGTAAAAAAGGTTGTACATTTTTCAAACCCTCTGCAGTGATACTACCTGATAACACGGATGTATTATAAAATGGGTCCAAGGGTGTCGGCCCAGATAAAAAAAAAAAAAACACCCTGCATTTGAGGCGTTATCGTGTCTTAAAGGAGACCTGCTATGCTTTTTTTGTCTTCTTCCTTTCCTTCACTGTTTTATATCGGCTTTGTGCACGTAAAAGATCTTGAAAGTTAAAAGGTCAAGACAGACAACAGAAGCTCCTTTCTCCCACAGGAAACACTGCTCCTGAAACGCCTCGTCAGTGGTTCCGCCTTTAATTCCACGACTTTGTGACATCACATCATGTCACACATTTGCATAATGTATTCCCACTGGGTAGTTTGGCATGTAGGAATTGATTTAGCGCAGCTGCTCTGTTGTCATTAGTGGTGCTGGGTCAGGCGTGGGTGAGCTGACCAATCAGAGGACATTGGGTATTTGGGAGGGGGGCCTTAAAGAGACAGGAGCATAAAACAGCATTTCAGACAGAGGGGGAACAGTATGAGAAAACTGAAAGCATGTAAACCTATTCTAGTAGTATGAAAAAATAAAATGAATGAACCTTAAAATGAGCATCACATGTCTGTGGTTTTCTAACAAGTGGCTAAATGGAACGACAGTAGAAATGAAATGAAATCTCGCCGACCACAGGGACTTGTCTACCTTATCTCCATGTCTGTCTTAATTGAAGGGCTTCAATCGGAAACTATTCTAACTCTAAGTTTACAACTTGTAGACTGATACATTTATACTCAGTTGTGTACCGTGTAGTGCAGTAAGAAGCTTAGTGGCGGTGACGCCGAAGAAATGCGGCCGCGGTGCCGTCGTGTGGTGTTTTTTTTGCAAAGATTGTTTTGCTTTGTTGTGATGTGCAACGGTATGACAGAAGTAAAACACTGCGGGGGGGAGGGGGAGCTCCATCAAGGGGAGCGACTGCAGTGGGATTTGGTAATGTGCAAAATACAATCAAATATAAGAGGTAGAGGAAGACTTTTTTGAGGACTGGCAGGTTTGGCGATATTTTTCTGTTCGTCTCTCTAAAAAAGCGCGTCATGATCATCATCAGAACCAAAACTCTGTAGAAACGTAGGGCCGGTAGTGTCTGTGTGGACACCCCGAGGCGTGCGAGCTGCAGTACAGGTAGAGGTCGGCAGTAATGCTAATGACGGACAAGACAAGTTACATAAGCTGATCCTGAGTGGCAGAATACACCTCTTCTTGGCAGCGGTCTCTGCTTGTTGTTCCTGTCTGCAAGCGACTGATCAGGTTTCTTTTCAAATGACGAGGCGAGGATGAAACAGCTTCGCGTAAACGCAGCTGGACGCATTATTGGCCATCTCATCGTGTGGTTAAAGGCAGGCGAGACGACGTCAGTTTGCGGGTGACAACGCACGCCGCGAGCGATTCAAAGGAATGACTCTCACCCAGCGCAAATCACTTCCCTTTGTTCACGACAAAGAGTTGTTTCGTGACTCACCGGATAAATGTTCAACTATGGAGGACTGATACACACTCGAGCTGATATGTTACATGACTGTCAGCTCTGAGTGTGTGCGTGGAGACTGCAGAGGAGGTGCCTCCCTCTCTTTTCCTGCTCGGTGTTTGTGTTCCCCCCCCGACATTAACATACTGAATTCCATTACAACGCTTTCAGACCAGAGAGAATGTCCGCCCCTCGCTGCGAAGGGAAAAAAAAACCGCCTCAGATGTCTGTAAATAATGCAAGTTCAGGATGGGGTTTTTTTTTCTTGTTCTTTTTTGTTGCAAACTGTTTTCTAACCTTTGGCAAATGGGAAAATAGATGAAGCCAGAGAGAGGGGGAGAGAGAGAGAGAGAGCAGATAAAGGCTAAAGATTGAGTGGAAGAGGAGAAAGACAGGTAGAAAGTTCAGTGGCTCAGTGAGGGCACGAGGCTGCGGAGCATGACGAGTGTTGTGCTGGCACGATGTTCGCTAGAGGTTCAGTGATCCATCAAAGGAAAGCCTGTCTTTCCATTGTGCCTGCCGGAGAGCCTTCCCACCATGCCTTGCCTTGCAGTAACTCCCCCCACCCCCCTCTCTGTCTCTCTCTCTGTCTCTCTGCAGAACGTTTCCTGGGGTAAGCAGTACTCCTACGCCCTCTTCAAAGCCATGAGCCACATGCTGTGCATCGGGTACGGCGCCCGGGCGCCCGTCAGCATGTCTGACCTGTGGATCACCATGCTGAGCATGATTGTAGGTGCCACGTGCTACGCCATGTTTGTGGGCCACGCTACAGCTCTAATCCAATCACTGGACTCTTCACGCAGACAATACCAAGAGAAGGTAAGAAGTGAACAGTGACACACACATTGAATACCTGAGGATTATAACCGTGATTGGGTTCAGTTCATATCAGTTCAGATTTCTATCGTCCCTCGAGGGTAAAAACACAAACGCAACATGTTCGAGGGCTCAGTGAAGAGGGAAACACCTGTTTTCATTCACGGGTCAGTTTGAGATTTTGGGCTATAGTTCTCGAAAATGTCCAAAATACACATTTAGGTTAAAATTTTAGTTCAGATTTCTGTTCTGGGCATTAATGCAAATCAGTGCCTATTGAATTAGATCTCCTCATTTGCATTTATTTAAACATAAACCATCAGAAAAATAAAAAAGAAACTTAACAATAAGAATTAAAAGAAAACATCACTATGAAACTCCCCCAGTTGATAACTGACATCAGTGTATTTCAGTCCGGTTCCCGGGAGGCCGCCCTGCTCTTTTTGGCGTTTCCCTGCCCCAACACGCCCTGACTCATATGAGTGAGTCGTTATCTCACTTCAGCAGAGTTTGATGACGGGCTGATCATCTGAATCAGGTGTGCGGGAGCATGGAAACATCTACAACGTGCGCGACAACGGGGCCCCCTCAGGACCAGGACGGAAATAAACCGATGTAAAAAATCAACTGGGGAAATCCCATTCTTATGAAAGCGATATCTCACGAGTGCTTCCGGGAAAAAAAACACATATGTGGCCGTTACTGAACAAAATGTCTGACAGGATAACTTCAGATATGGTAGCCGAGTAGCCGCTGCACGCAGCCATGTTGCTCTCCAATGATGAAGCTATGAGATCACATATCCATAAGGTCAAAGGTCAACTTCCACGTGGCATCATAGGGTTCTGCCGAAGATTTTCAGGCCGTTATTCAACCCCACAGCTCAGGAACAATATTTTGCCTGCTCAGCCACTGAGTGACATCACTGGAGGCGGTTTATCAGATGACATGCAGCTAGAGCCACAAAAGGTTTTATACTTCTGTTTGTAGTACAAAACCTGTAAACACACTTTAATGTGGAGTTACCCTTTAAGTATGTATTTTAATGTAATGGAGCACAAATCTTTATTTTCTTGTTGTTTTAAGGTAAGTAATGCTAATAACCGCGAGGACGGACTTAAAGTATTAATCTGAGGGTTGTTTGCTCTTTTTCCGACTGTATAAAATCCTGCTCATTGCAGCTCGACCTAAATGAATTAGATCTTCTCTCGGCGGCCCCGTGGACCAATGGGTTGAGCTCTCACGGATCACAATATCCGGGGCGATGAGTAGGAAAGAGGATTTGCTCCTCTCGAGCAGATCGTGCGAGGCCAGCGAGGGGTGAGGAGGTCTGTGACATGACCAGCCACCTCATTGTCTGTATGCAGCCAGTGAACACATATTTATTCTTCCCTTTCGTTTCACTCCCTCTCTTACATCACTTTCTTTTTTCTTTTTTTTTTTCTTTTTTTTTTTGCGCTGAGGGATGATTATCCAGCATTTCAGCCGAGCCACCATCTGTGATCCCGCCGAGGGGCCTGGGCAATTCCCAGAACACACGGCCATGACTGATGCGCTCTGCGCTCGCACGCAAGAACCTGAGTTTAAACTCCCAAACTTTTCCCGCAGAGCTCCATGTACATGGTAATGGGGCGGGGATTACAGTCCTCTATGGTATATTTTGATCCACGTCTGATGAAAAATGAAAAGCTTATGCCGTAACATAGATGATGTAAGCTCAGACAGATTGATTCCTGTACATAGATATTATTATAAAGGCTTTGTCAAAGGAAAACAGCATCTCACGTCATTTGCAGGGTGAGTCAAGAGAAAGAATGATGTCCTGCTCTCTGAAGCTGAGCTGAAACGATCGGTCAGCTTTATGAATAATAATGTGCAAATATTTTTATAATCCATTAATTATTTAAGTCTTATTCTCTTCGCTTTCATTGTTTATTCTGTCTTATGTGATACTAAAGCAAATATATCTGGGTTTCGGGCTGGTTGTTGGATAAAACAAGAACTTTAATGGCATAAACAAAGCAAATTAAGTCTGCAACTGACATTTTTTCAGTTATTATTGATTTAGTCAGTAAAATAATCGACTTTTGTAGATCTAAAAGCCTACAACATGAAATATTCGGTTAACTGTCACGGACGACGAGTGAAAGCTGAAAAAACTCACATTTCAGTGGCTGCTACTAGTCAATTTTAAAGTTTTCTGCTTGAGAAAATGAGACAAACAGTTGTTCCAGCTCTATAACAATTTAAATGATGATTGAAAAAAAAAAAAAAAACCTGTTATCTTTGACACCCACACTCATGTAGGCGGGACTGGACGGCTGCACAAAGCACACATCAGTTATCCTGCTGGAGATTGTTGCCATAATTCTTATCAGAGCATCGACGGAGTCACCTTGACTGAGACTATAACAGGATGTGCTTAAAAAAAAAAAAAAGAGAGAAAGCAGTTCATTAATTTACACCGTGCTTATAAAAGCATTTCGCTGTTATCAACTCGTTGTGAAGCGATGGTCTGACCTTGCCGACCGCTTCCTTTTTGTCAGTGCCATTTAGAGAAACAACCCCTCTGCGGTTCTGGTGCAGCGCTGTTAAACATGCCACTTAAACAAGGAACACAGCGTCCTCTTCACTCACTTTAATGCTGAAATACAAATACAGCATCATTATTGTACAAAACAACTCACAAATTAAAAAAAAAAAAAGTGGTGGAAATGGCTGATTTAGTCAACGCCATGCTGGGTAAGTTAACCTTAATGTGATTATGAATCGCTAATGTCATTAACCTCTGATAGATGGAGACAAAGAGACAGTGTCATCCTCACACTCGTCGTCAGATGGTCATTTATTCAGATGACTGAGAACATTTAAAGTATAAATACTCCCATTAAAACTGACTCGAGTTAAAATGAAAATTACTAATTGAAATGATATATAATAAAAAATAATAATATATAATAAAG
>OMLP01031392.1:15281-26971 GCA_900302685.1 Spondyliosoma cantharus | reverse complement strand
AGAAAGAAAGAAAAAATAAATAAATAAATTAAAAAAAATAGTCAAATTACAAGTTACTTTGCGTTTGAATATTTTTCCATTTTTAAATATTGCACAATTAATGTTGACATTGACATTAACCATCTTAACAGCCCAACTGATTACAGACGACACGCTAAATTTAGTTAAAGGACAAGTTCACCCCAAAAATAAAAATTCAGTCATCGTCCCCTCACCCAAAGTCAGGTGAAATTTCATAGTCCGCAAAACATTTCAGAAGCTTCACAGCAGAACAGTGTTATCCTAAACAACTGCAGTAGATGGGGACTTGTTTCAAATGTAATCAAACAATGAAAAAAAAGCCTGTTTAATGTCTCCATACAGCTCGTCCGCAGTAATCCCAATCTGTAGAAGATCCCAAATAGCCGCACAGCTTCACTGACGCTGCTCAGCTAAAAGCTTTAAAGAGGGGGCACGAGCTCGACTGTGCGTCAAGGGTGTAAATCACCTCTTTTCAAATCTATTTGGGATCTTGGGGCTTCTGGAGATTATGCCAAATGAGCAGCATGGAGATATTTTTTTTTTTTTTTTTTTTGTCCTCATCTACTTCAGTTGTTCAGGAGAATGCTGCATCGCTGTTTTGCTCCCGAAATGTTTTCTAAACTTCACGTGACTTTCCATCAGCATGAAGGAAAATGAACACAGATAACGTTAGCTAACTACATTTTCACCTGTAGTATTCCTAACTGACTCCAGTGCTCTTGTGGAGTACGCAAGTGACGATTTGTTCTTTTCAGCAGGCACAATGAGCACTTCATCATGTAACTGTCCTTTTTTAGATCTTGGTATAAAAAAAAAAAATTGTGGCCAGATGTGCTCAGGGATTGTTGCCGAAGGCTGCCTCTTGTTCTGGGTTTTTGCTCCATCATCATCGCATCATGGTCAAAAGACAGGTGGTGCCTTTTTTTTTTTTTTTCTTCCGGGCAGCTGAAAACTTGCTATCTGCACGCTCGCCTGCCCCTCCGCTCAATCCTCACATTTAGAGCGGAGTAGTTGTAACACAGGAACGAACAGCAAATGTCGTGTGTTATAAAGTACGCTGCCGGCAAGTCGAAAAAAATGTATCAGGACGAGAAGCTGCAGATGAAGAGGGACAGAGACAGAGAAGATTCAGTGAAAGAACTTTTTTAAATAAAAATCCCTTTTCCAGCTAACGCTGCTATTATCAGTGGCCGGAGTAATTCATTCTCAACATGGCGCTGATTTCCTCATAAGCTTCAATTTACCATAATCCAAGACATCATTTTATGATCGATCATAAACATAGATGTCGCAGCACACGCCACCAAAAAATAATGACAGTCGGTCGCCCACAGCAAACGAGTCAGCCGCTCCGAAGTTTGAATTAGTGACATGTGTCTCGCTCAGTATGTGATGTACATCTGCTTCACAGCAAATCTGCGTAATCTACGTCCCACTTTAGCCCTTCTCGACATCCCTCCAGGCATTGAACTGACAGCTTTGAGGCTGCGAATGCCACGTTCATGGTAACAGAGCCCCAGTGTGGAGACAGACTCAGCTCGGGCTGATTTGCTGCATGGCTGTGCATATCAGCGGGGCAGGCTGAGGAGCAGCAGGAGATGGGTTCAGGGTGCTCAGCCTCTAGTCATCGCATCCATCGCGGCCACAGCTGGGGAGTCGGAAGCATGGGTAGAGAGATGGATGCGGGTGCGAGGTTTGAGGTTAGGTAAGGACAGACGAGGGAGAAGGGTAAGATTGATTATTCTTTATTCACTAATCCTGTCCGGAGGTTCTACTTAAATTACAACAAAAAAAACAACAACATATCCTTAACTGGCTTGCTTTAGCATCCACTTCCTGGGAAAAACTACAGCATGATTAGATAGATCATATAAAAAGATGGAGGGAAAGAGACTGAGAGAAAGATATAAAGGAAGAGTGGAGTCAGAGAAACCATAGGAGGGGGATGGAAGGAAATGATGGCGTCAAGCATGTATGGTTTTGGAGACATGCCCGCTGTGATGCCCTGCTGCTGAATCACTGTAAGACATCATACAGCTGCGTCATCCGGCAGCTGAAGAGCAGCAGAGCTATAAGACACATAAAAGCTGTGTCCCATTTCATATACAGGCTGCCACTGTTTGCAAGAAGGACCTGAATGCAAGAAACCAAACCGGAAAAACATGATGAAATGAATACAGGCGACAAAAAAACAGAAGTCGAAGTGCGAAATCGTACGACTGGAACACTGAGGGAAGACACAGGCAGCAGGACCGAGGAACGGATTTAGAAAACGCAGACGATGCACAAGGGGCAAACACAGACAAACTGCCAACTAAAAGAGGGAAACGCACTGACTGAACCCACGGGGGACGGACAAAACAAATCAGGGCAATCACAAAGGCGCGAAAAAGACAATGACAGGAAACGAAGCAACGCGAGGGTGAAACCTACAAAATAAAACAGGAAATGACCGGACTAAAAGCCCAAAAACCGTGACACAAGGAAATCTGAACCTGACTTAACAACTTTTCCTGCCTGAAAACAAAATGCTCACTGTGGAACAATTTATAAAAAGAGTCCACATAAAAGATTCATGTAAAGAGCAGAAACCTTTTCCAAAAGCCTGCCTTCTCTATCTTAAAACATGTTTGCTGACAACAGATCTCCCTTTTTTCGTAAACAGACTTAAAACAACTTATATCTAATTAGGGTCTCGCCTCATCTTAGAGTATTTCCATGGGATGTTATTTATTTGCAGATAACAAAGTGCCCCTCGGGCTGTATTACATAAACAGGAGTGCCTGACAGCGCCACGGGCAAGAACAGAAGTGGGTTCAGTTTTGCACCACATGGTTCGTCTTAATGTGAGTGCACGGCCGACTCCCATTAGTACGGCATAATTGACCGATCGAACGGCCATATTTTGTTTTGCGTGGGAATTAAGCAAGAGAAAGAAAAACTCGACATGGCCTAGAGCTCAGTGCCGCCTCTGCCCGACCCTGAGACCAACCTCCAGTCCACGTAGCCCGGCCCGAGCCGTAGATAGAGCCCGCCAACCGGGCCGAGCCTCCCGCCCTCACAGCTCCTGCTGGCTCTCACCTCCTGCTCGACTGTGATTATACCAGAGGCGGTGTGAGAGACAGCGTTTGTTTTCAGGTGTCAGGGCCTCGGACTGTCTGGGAAGATTGTTTTCGCGGCCCTGTCTGCGGAGAAGACCGCGCGACGAAACAAGACTGATCAAAATAGATGGGCCCGTGTATTCTCTCCCCTCTTTCCCTCTCCTCTGGGTCAATACTTGCCTTGAGGTAAATGCGGGGAGAATTTTAACTCCCACGAAGACTCAATTAATTACCAGAAACAGGACGGTTCTCCCGTCTTTGTCACTGGCAGTGTTGCACGAATGGAAAAGTCCTGAGTCACAGGCCATCTGGCTCTGTGATAGTGAGGCCAAAAAATACTTCATCCTTGTATTGTCTCTCTCCATCACTCTGTCTAACAATAGAAATATGGTTTTAATATCATAACGTACAGTATATGTAACATCCCAAGTAGCACAGCTGGTGACTGATAAACCAGTGACTGATTCATTTTAATTCAGATTTTGGTTGCACTTCCAGTGTATTTGTTCCACGCCCTTCCCCACTGGTCTTACTTTTGGTCGCAGCACTTATATTGTTCACATTTGATGAATTGATCATGATGGGGGCCACTTCTACACTTGGTGTGATGCTTGTTTCTTTGTCAGCTAGATTTTAATGTTCAACATCCCACCACTCCTGAATTAATGACAATAGACCAACTTCTATAAGATCAGTAGTATTAACTGCATCTGAAAGTCATGAAAAAATGGGTCATTTTGCATAAATAGTCAAATTATTGTGTCAACTGTAAATACCGCCTTAAGACATTTTAACGCAAAACAGCAGGTCAATTATGTTTCCTTGTATGAGGAGTTAAAATGTGAAACTACAAAAGACTACAAAAAATCCAGGTTCACATAATTTTAGACCATTTTCTTGTTTTTTTTTTTTTTTAAACATGCCAGTGATTAGTGCTTATTGAAATGATTTTTTGCTTACAAATGTTTCCTTCATGTAAAAGTTAGGTCAAATATTTCTAATCAATAATCTGAAATAATCTTATAACAACAGCTTGTGTGCAAGGCGAGTTTATGTTGCTATATGTGTCATATATATTTTTTTTACTATAATATTTACTTTTTTAAATTATGCAAAGTGTCTTTAGGTATAAAATGTATCATTATATACAGTATATAGAAAATGTCATATGTTATATCTCATTATGACATAATAATATGGCACAATTTATACAGTCAATCATGTTTCTTTGTAGTATGTACATTTAAATATGAAACTATTTAGCTTTATAACAATTTTATGCAACATTTAATATTTATTTTTAAGCAAGCCAGTGAATACTGCTAAAAGAATGTGAAATGTATTAACTGTCTTCAGTCTTTGGTAGTCAGATCAAATATTTCTACTCAATAAACATCAATAATGATACATGAACAGCTGTTGCTGGGCATTAAGTCATATTTAATACATTATGTGTCTTTTTTTCTTTAAAGCGAGAGCTATTAATAAAATATATTCTCATTCTTAATATAAGTATTGAGCTGTTTTTTAAAGTGCGTTACGTAATGATACAAAATGCTTTATAAACCATTTGTAGATGTTGACGGTTTATAAAAATCGGTTGCACTCAGAGCTCCTCAAACCTGATCTGAAAATATTCCAGACGAATGATGCAAATCTCGATCACGTGACCATCATGCAGTCTGTACCATCTGGTTCACAGTGTCTGCTGCTCCTGCATCTCTCCAGGATATCAGGTATACCTTGCTAGTTCACATTAGATCATAGCTTACTTGCCTATTAGGGGCCGGGCTTCCTGCATGGGTGAAATAATCAGAACTGCTACCTTGGTCTGACATAGCCCCGGGCCTGTGCTTGTTCCTACTTTCGTTCACCACCTGCCTCCCTCGTTCTGTCTCTCCCTCCGCACACACACACACACACACACACACACACACACACACACACACACACACACGCACACAGAACCAGGACATGGCACTGAGAGCATGGATCGTCCTCGATACAGAAACACAAATACACACTCTGTGAGGAGTGTGGAGCTGCAGTTGTTTATTCAAGGTGCACTCAGGAAACCTCTTGTATGTATTATGCTGCTGTGAAAAGATATTTAGAAGCCATTTTTAACCATTTAAGCTGGAACACCATGTCCCAACCACAAAGTGTCGCACCCCCCTCAGCCTCAGACGCGCTTCCAGTAGATTATTACTCTTTTAACACGTGGTCATTTTGAGATATAGCATCATATATTCAAAATGGCGGCGGGAACTCTTGGGGAGCTTTTCTGAATGTGTGAAAAAGTAGCTTAAAGCACTTAAAGCTGCATGTAATCCGATTAATTTCCTTCAGTGATGTCACTCAGTTTCATTGTGGGTAATGTAGGTTTCAAAAAGGAAGAAGAATAATAGGTGGAATCAAAAGCCGATATCTCCGGTTCTGCTGTATCAATTTTCATAATTGCAAGCACATTCCAATGCTACACCAGTGGACTGCTTTTAAAGAAGTCCGGAAAAAAGATACAGACCGATGATGCATGGTGAAACGTCTATGTTATTGAAAAAAGACAAGAAATTGTGAAAAAAAAATCTATTGGCAAGATTTTTCACCTGTTTATACAAATCAAACTAACTTGATTTAGTACTTCTTGGATGAAAGCGTTAACAGTTCCATTTGAATGTTTGGTGCTTCGCATATAAATCTGTGCAAACATTTTGACCTCGTATCTGCTTTGTTTCCCTCTCCAGTACAAACAAGTGGAGCAGTACATGTCCTTCCACAAGCTTCCAGCAGACATGCGGCAGAAAATCCACGACTACTACGAACATCGCTACCAGGGCAAGATCTTCGACGAGGACAACATCCTGAGCGAACTCAACGACCCGCTCAAAGAGGTGAGACGACTTGGAATTCAAAGCAACGGTTCCGTCAGGAGCTCTTTCTTTACTTAGCAACATTTATAAACCCCTTTGGAGAGTTTTCCGTTTGAAGGTTTATTTTAAGAAAACAGGTAAAAAATACACACACCTCAAATCTAAAAGGAGTTCTTGACGGGTGCGCTGTCATGCGGTGGTTCTAGTTCGGGAACATGAATGAGTTTATTCCCTCAAGATGAAGAGCGGATCTTCATTTGGCACCCTTAAAACCGAAATACCAACACCTGTCATCTCCTCTTACAAGGTCGAGGAGAAAGACAGCGAAACGGATTCTCCCCAGCCGCCGGGGGTGAACCCAGACTGAGCTCCCGTCAAGATATGAAAATATTTCTGTGCCGAAACATTACCTGCGGTAAACAACCGCTCCTTTATTTACAATAAGAGGAGTGGAGCGCGGTGACAGACCGCACCGTGTAGTGATTTACAGAGAGAGGTAATGAGGAGGAGGGGTAATGAAGTTTATAGTGGAGTCGGCGACCAGCTTTTTAAGTTCTTGGCTGACCTCCTCGTGTCAGCAGATTACGCGGGTAATTATGCATAGGTGGATGGGAGAGGAGAGGAATAAAAAAAAGCAATGCGAGTGTAGGAATCGTGACCATCTCTCACGTAGCCCCATTAAGTCACCTTGCAGAGTGGAATGCTGAGGCGAAGCGGGGGGAGGGAGGCGACGACTCGCTGCACGATCCCAGACTCTCACGGGGAGGTGCTGGGGGGGATTTAAAGGTATGACTTACTACACAGAAGATCCTGCAGGCTTAAATTCACCGTGCAGAGCAAGCAAAGTTAAAATCTGCATAGAGACAGCTTTGCCCCATGGGAGCGAACCGGGGGGGGGGAAAAACAAACCGAGTTGTGCCGGAGCAAAGCAGGACACGTTAAACTAGCTTACGCTGCCATTTCCCCGAATAAATGCGTGTGAGATATTATGGATTATCTCAGCCGTCTCTTTGTGTCCCCCAGAAGGCGGAAGAAGCAGGTTGAATTAGAAAACTAGCTTTTAGGCAAAGGACTGTGTTAGTGTTTCATTACTTTCCAATTAGGCAGCATCGTTTTCCGTACGAAAATTCATTTCCAGAGATTTGACGTTTTAATAAACAAAAATCGCATTATTGCTGCAAGACAATCATTTCGGTGCAGATTAATTGATCCGCTGCTGTGCTTCTGATTCCGGCAGCTATGAAAACAAGAACCGCATTAGTACTTTAGGTCGGGCTCCATATTTACATGTTTTTGGCGTGTTGAAGATTCATGCTTACCAAATGTTTTGGAATCCGTCCCGTAGATCGTCTCAGCTGGCAGCGGTGACGCTTTTGCAGTAGCTGCAATAATCCTTTGGAGCATCTACAACTGTCAAAGTTACATCCACTGACAGGCTGAGGTTGTTATTCTAAGTGTCTGAAACAATTCCTGCAGAAGTAGACATCTTGTTAAAGAGTAAGAAGTGAGTCTCAACAGTTGTTAACCCCTCTAGATCAAAATCTTTGGCTCCAGGCTTTGGAAGATCTAAACAAACCCCAAAACTTTTCTCTCCAACTCTGGCTCACGTTTTTTCCGCCATCGTCATCCTGCAACAGCTCGTCTCTCGTGAGATTTCAGAGCGAGACGTCTCCCTGGGCGACGCTTGTGTTTCCGGTTACAAAAAGGATCTCATTCTTTAACACAAAAGGCTGGACAACAACCTCAGCCTGTCAGACAAGCACTTTTAGCTGGTGTCACTTTAAGAGTCGTAGTTGCCACCGAGGATTACATTGCGGATTCCGAAACATGTTAATATAGGGCCCAGGTTTAAAAATACGAGACTCGAGCTTTACAGATGCATCCGTCCAGTACTGTACTGTAAACCCCTTTCTCCAATTATCTGCCAGCTCTCCGGTTGTTTTTGTTTTCAGCTTTGAGCCCAATTATTTTCCATTTCGACGCCCATCTCTTGTGTTGGTAGACGGAACAGCTGAATGACTGATGCCAACCTTCGTGAAGCGCCGCTGCCACCTTTCTAAATGAGCTCGCCTTTGCCAGCTCCTATTTGGATCAAATTAGACTAAAAGCAGCTGCACACTTTACAAAGAGCAATAAATTAAAGCCTTCTCAATTAGAGACATATCAATTTGTCAGAGTGGCGCGACTGATGGCACCTTCTCTATTGTGAGACATTCAGCTTACTGCGGCCTCTGTAATAAAGTGGCCATAAGTTTTGTTTTGAGAGATAAAGGCCTAGAGCGATGTTTGTTTTTTTTGTTTTTTTTTTAATCTGCGTCCCTGATCTGTTTCCTATAATCTCAGGCCATTTAGCAGCCGGGAATCTATTAACGTTGCCTCGAGCGGATCCATTCCAGGTAGTCTGACCGAGCCCGAGGTAGCCGAGTCGGGGCTGATTGCGGCTGAGTGTCGGCACGTTGTGTTCCAGTGCAAGCTTTTTGGGAGTGCGGACTCGCGGGTCATCTTGGGATCAGAATCAGCTCCGCTGAGCAGCACTCAGAATCACTCCGGGCCGAAGCATGGCCATGAAATCAGTCCAAGTGTGCTTCAGTTGATTCTGGCACATCTCTTTGATCGCAAGTCTTGCGTGAGTGTTCGTCTAGGTGTTCCAGAATCAGGCTGCTGTTGGGCTCGAGCAATTAAAACGACCTGGGATTCACACGACTCTGCTTCGGTGGATAAAAACAGCTTTTAGGGTTTGGTGTTGGGATGAGAGGGTCGAAGGTAATGCTGCTCAGAGCAGAGTCCTCAGTTAATTATCCCGGTGTGCAGCTTTGGAAGATGGTAGAATTCATTTGAAATTAGATTTTTTTTATTATTTTAGTCCATTACAGTGTGGGTAAATTCTTTCTGAGAAGCCTCCTCCGGTCCGTTTTCGTGTGGTACGCTATGAAAAGCACCTTGCTGTGAATTTGAACTTGTTCGGGGCGGGTAATCCATCACATTGAACTGTTTGTTGCCGCGCTACAGCTGTGGGCAGACACCACTTTAAAGTCTCTCCTTGGTGTTGCTTTCAAGGACACTCCCGACACCCCGTAATGGATTGTTAGCCGCCAAAAAGCATTTAATTGATAAGCTCTGGTATCGGAAAATCCGGTCAACAAGACGCGCGAGCAAACATGGAAAAGCGTGAAAAGGTGAGCTGCATCGCATTAAAAGGTTTGCTGTCTCCGATTTCACGTTTCCGTCAACCAATCAGATAACCTTCCTTAAAAATGTCCGACCTTTATAGACTGTAAAACAACAAAAACATAATGAAAAGGTGACATAAGCTCTTTGTGATGGATGGATGGATGGATTCACAGGGTTGGATAGTAGCAGATGACATGTAATAGGGATTATATAACGAGATTACAGGAAATGAGTAACTACAAGTTAGTCCAGATTACATTTGAAAAAGCTAAATTAGATAATAGAGACATTGTCATGGATGACTCGATTGCATTTTTGATCATGTCTTTAAAATATGGCAATTTCATAATGATCACACTTTGTTTCTTTGATAGCTCTGAATTTATTTTTTTTAAGGATAGACTTCCTAAAAATGGACCATCTTCTTTTCACGGGCGTCTCAGAGATTTCAGAAAGATGGCCGACTTGTTGAAAACTGGACTGTAAACATATATTTTTTTTTTTTTTTAGACATAGCATAAATTCAGGTCGTTTCAAAAATGTAATAAAAATCTCTTCAATTTATTTGCGGGTGTGCATGGGGTAGCATCCAAAATAAAGATCGGTGTAGTTACGGAGGGATTTTAGTTTTTTTATTTACTCATTATGACGTTTAGACATTAAAGTTGAGCGCTAACTTTTTCTTGAGAGAGATTATCTAAATAAACCAGAACTTCAGATGCAGCCAAAAGGTGGGACATTCATTCATTTTAACGATGTGCTCCTCTTGCTCTACAAGTGCAACGATCTCCGCAACAAAAACGTACGCTGAAGAAACAGCGTCCCACAGTACACCTGGAAATGCTGAATATGCAAAATGCATTGTAATTGCATTGAAAAAGTTTAGAGGTGTTTAAAGACAAAATAGAATAACTCAAATGTTTGTGTCTGCGTTCATCTTAAGTATAAGATGCCAGATTTCATTACATAATATTTCATTATAATCCAATCAAAAAAAAAAATCACAGAAATTGTCATTGTGGTATTTAGCAACTGCAGACATTTCAAAATGTGTCTGATTCGACCCTGCAAATATCAAACATATGCTGTTTGTCATTAATGAGCCGCATTATATCTCAACCAGCCGACTGCTTCCTCGTCTCTTCCCCCCCAACCCCACCTTTCCTCTCCTCTGTCTCGCTGCCTCTTATTCTCCGCCATATGACAAATCTTTAAATAGGCATAGCCAAAGATTGTTTCCCCAAGAGGACTCCTGGCTGGGCATGAAAATTGCTTACTCTCTAATTCATTAGTTCTGGTGCGTGATTGAGGTCAGCGCCCCGTGGCATTAGCTGACACCGGCATCTGAGGCTGGGCTAACGTCTCTGCGCGTCGTCCTCGTCGGGCGAGCGAGCGAGCGTCCCAGAGATTGGTTATCTCTCTGTTAATGTCCTGTTGTCACTGGAGGAGAGTTATCCCTCACGGGGGGTCAGCGGCACACAGCCGCAGATGCCAAGTGCCCCGGCTTTCCATCTGCACAGCAACAGAGATGTATGGGTAAACAGACAACAAGCTCCTAATCTCCTGCTGGGTCTGAGGGGACAGGATGAGACCAGAGAGATGGCCTGCAGCCGGCACCGGAGGGCAAACTCATCAGGATCTGCCTCGAGTGCCAAAAAGTTTCTTCTCAGGAGTGATGGGAAGTGCTTTAGAAGTATTAGGGATAAAGCGGCAATACGCGTCCAATTCATTTGTGCCTGCAGATGAAACGGACAGAAAATGAAGGATTTGTGGTGGCGTTTCGTGTCAGAGTGCGTCACTGACGCTCATATTTCAATCCGTAGGTGGAAATAACTGATTTATTTACGACACAATCTCACCTGTTTGACCAAACCTCACAGAACTCTCTTCTTTTTTTTTTTCTTTTTCTTAATTCTCCACCAGGAAATCGTCAACTTCAACTGCCGCAAGCTCGTGGCCACCATGCCTCTGTTCGCCAACGCGGACCCCAACTTCGTGACGGGGATGCTGAGCAAGCTGAAGTTTGAGGTCTTCCAGCCCAACGACTACATCATCCGGGAGGGCACCGTCGGGAAGAAGATGTACTTCATCCAGCATGGCGTCGCGAGCGTCATCACCAAGTTCAACAAGGAGATGAAGCTGACTGACGGATCTTACTTTGGAGGTAAGAAAATAGAACATCATGACATGTTTTGTTTTATTTTATTTTTTTTTTTTCTCCTTTCCTATAATAGATGTTTACATGAATAATATACGTTGGTACTGGCACGCAGGAACACCAGGAACACCCAGGCAAACATGCATTCCTGCGGCGTGTTCATACGCTTATATACTGAGACGTGTCTCGCCTGCGGTCGTGCGTTTGAAGCCGTTTGAAGTCGAGTTATTGTGGATGTAGATTCTCATTAACCAGTGTTGGACGTTAGTCAGTTCCTGCAGTTACGTAACCTCTCATCTGGCTCTTGGAGTAGGCCAAGGCGTGGATCAGGCATCCCTTAGGACACACAGAGCTTCCTCCCCCCCCCCC
>OMLP01031392.1:4141-15236 GCA_900302685.1 Spondyliosoma cantharus | reverse complement strand
ATACGTTCCCCGCTGCACACACTTGGCGCTGACGAGAGCAGCCAGTCGTTCCTTCTGTGTGAAATCAAAAGCTGTTCCCTCGTTCTGTTCTCTGCTCCGTCTTCCAGCTCTCCGTCTCTCGACGCGAGTCCCGCTCCCCCCCCCTCACCAAAACGTCACGGATATTATTAATTTTTTAAAAGTCAGATGTCATTTCGCTGCACGTTGTTTACCGAGACACGAGCAACAGCAACGTCTGCCTGCAGGTTTTTGTCAATGCGAAAGCAAAGCAAAGTTATTTTCTATTTTAGAGGTTCTTGCATATTTTATCTCATGAGTTCATCCCCGCTAAGAATACCTTCTCTTTGGTGTGTCCGCCGCGTGCTGTTCGTGTCTCACAGGCGAGCCGAGGAAGGCAGCGAATCAAAAAAAACAAAAAAAGAGAGAAAGAAAAGAAAGTGATCGTCTTTTTTTCCCCTCCTCGTACAAACCGCAGGATCGCTGTCACGCCTCTCAGTGTTTCAGAAGTGCATTTTAAATTCAGCGGACGTGTTTTATAGTAAGACATGTGGCAGTTGCAGTGCAGCATTCAGACAATTAATCCACCGGGGCCGCGCAGCTCAAGAGATATTCTGCCGAGGAATAATTGTGGCACAGTAGAAGTACATCTTGTTTGAGAAACGAAGCTGGCGTGTCAGGATGGAACCCCTCTCGGCCAATGAGGCTCTGACAAATGGATCGTAATGGCACCGAGTGTGAGTGCAATATCAAACTGTTTCAGACGTGAAGAAAAGAAACAAGAGCTTAATTGGCTGCTGTTTCCAGTTAGAGAGTGAGAACGGACATCTTCAGTAGTCTGAACACTGGTTGGCCACTCTCATATTTCATCATGTAAATTCAGCTGTTCAGCTTTAAGCCTTACTAATAACTAAGATATTGTAAAAATAATCAATATTTTTGGGAGAAAAATGTGTCAAATAACTACAAAAGGTGTCACTTGATGATAAACCAACAGCTCCCCTCAACTTTACCAAGCTTTATAGTGACTTTCAGCCAATTGTTTAGCTGTTTACCTGCAACTTCACTGTTATTTTTCCACTCTCATTGCTCTCACAGCATCGTTATCACCCCACTACGTGTTCAACACCAAACAGCAGATGGACACGATTAGATACTAGCTGGTGAACGGTTTGGAGCGTTTAGCAGCTAGAGAGGCAGACACGTTTCCCTCAGGAGTTGGGAGAGACCAAAAAAACGGAGGAGAGACTGAATGTTTTTGCGAGTTAGCTTGAAAATCAATACCAGCAATTTACCAGTCATCAAAAACAGTTATTCATTGAGTCATCGTTTCATCTCTCGAGTGGAGGGTAATTGAAACGTGCAGTAAAAAAAAAAAAAAGGGCTCATCATTTGTCTTCCTGCATGTGATGAAGTGTTACACTGCCTCCTCACAACAAACCGCTCCCCCGAAAAACTGACCTCCGGAGACCGAATTTGTAAATCCAGGAAATGTGTTGAGGCAGCTAGACAGCGAGTGCTTTTCAGGGATTTTTGGATTATCTTTTTAAGCTTTTTTGTTTTTGTTTTTTTTCAAGCTTTATCTAAAACATTTTGAAGGTTATTCTGTACCAGAACATACCAACTCAATATTCTGTTAGTAGTTTACAGTGAAATATCACGTTACGTACGTACAGAGAACAGAAGACGGTCTCTCATTAAATCATTTTAATTAAGAACGATATGCGTTCTACCCGTCCAAATGAAAACGGTGCGCCGCTCATTTCGCTGTGTTCTCCTGGAACCGGCCACCTGCTGTTGCCTTCTGCCCAGCTGGTATTTTTACCCGTTTGTATGGCATTAGTAGATGAGGCGGGAGCAGCTGGCTGTGCCCGCTAACCTCACTCTTCCTCCTTTCCTCCGATGATTCACACTCCCCTTACAACCAGGCCAAACCGTGGCCGGAATGAGAAATCAGTGAGGCGGCCTGAGACCCAAACAGAGGTGAGAGAGTGCGGCTAACAAAAAACCGAGCCTGGCCACGGCAAAACCATTAGCATAGTAATGAGCAGGACATCTATGAGGACAGTAGGTCACAAAGCACCTCCAACCATGGTCAATGCCACGCCTGCGTGCTGAAAAGGTATCATAGTAATCGCTCCTGGGCCTCCGTGAATGGGATTACATATTGGTGCCACGCAGCTCTGTGGTGAAGTCACTGTGAGGCTAAGGGACTAATAGAGTGTAATGCTAGGACAATGACAGACAGAGGATGAAAATCCCTACTGGGCTTGAATGTCTTAGTCATGTGGGACTCCCTCCCTCCTCAGTCCCAGCCATGGGAGGAGGAGGAGGAGGATGTGAAGGGGATCGGGGGGGGGGAGGTTGCCGGTTGCCATGAGAGTACGTGACACATGAAGTGATGGCAAATTATCCCGCGATGCTCCCGGGGTCACCTTTGATGCTTTTGTGGCGAGGAAACAGACACGTGTCAAATCGTATCATGGGAAGTGTTGACAGGGCCGTGACGTAGACGCACAAACACACCTTGGAGTGCACACGACGAGACACACAACCGTCGTTCGGTGACAGCGTGTGTTCATGTTAAAGGCAAAAGGGAAATGGACAAACATCGTGGTTAAAGGAGACATGTGGTCGTTTTGAGGTTCATAACTTTATCGTGGGTCGCTACTAGAATAGGTTTACATGCTTTAGTGCTCAAAAAAAAAAAACACATCAGTTTTCTCACACTGTCTTCAACCTCTCGCTGTTTTTAGCTTCCGTCTCTTTAAGGCACCAAAAAAGCGATATAGAAATGCAAGTCATATAAAAACCGATGCTGCCAGCTTTCATTTTCCCCGGGAGATTTCGTACCCGGTGGCCATCAAAAATGCATGGTGACAGTGAGGTTTACAGTGGACAGATCTGTGTTACGTCGTGCAATCAACATTTACTTCATATAATAAGTTAAAGCAAAAAGAATGGGCAGTTTAAACGCCTCGAAGACCTAATTCAGTAAGGAAACTCGTCAGTTTTCATCGAATATCCTACTCGGACCGCCTCATTCTGCCCCGCTTTTAGCAGCGACGCTTGGATATTTGCACGTTGAAACAAAGCAGGTTATTAGCTGAACATGACGATGTATGATGTATGTATATAGGGTTAAAACAGCTAAAAATACAGACCTTCCATCTGGCTGTGAGCTCTCTGTCAGCGTGATGCTTTCATGTTCTTAAACAATCGCTCGCAACTGGAGTTCAGAGTAGCCCGACAGAATGAATTAGCACAGTTTGAGAGTGCTGTTCCAACAGAGGAAAGCAATAAATAGAAGGAAAAAAAAAAAAATAATAATCTCCCACTGTTGCTTGCGCCATAAATGCACTAGCTGGTAAAAATTCAGTTATGCGGCGGTGTGGCCACCTGACAAGGCAATCGAAGCATTTTAAATATGCTCCTGAGAATAAGTAGCGCGTGCGCGGCTCATGAAACTGCAGGAACCTCGGGGAAACTGGAAAGGCATGCGGTTTGATTCACAGTATTTAAGGTTACATTCGCAGGCATGAAGCTGGCAAGAGGTGGCGTCCGTGTGGCTTTAGTGGCGACTCCTACACTGTAAAGTAAAAGAAAAAAACAAAAGGAAGGAAACCGATTACTGTGGAATTACCAAGTAAAGTGAGGTCGACTGTTAAATTTAAGTTGTATAAAGAGTTTTAACAATGTAAAATGATTAGGTTGCTTTGCTCAGTAATTTTAAAGGTCATGGTTTTCCTTAATTTTTAAAGGTTTTACAGTGTACTGGTAGGTTCGGTTGCCTAGAAAAGTAAAATAAAACCTCCTGCACGTCCTGCTACAAGTTTTCTATAAACTCCAAGCCTACATTTACTATTCAAAGAATGTTTTTGGAAATCATTTTGTAGAGAGTTTGATGAGAAGATCGAAACTCCCGCCATATGGGTACATAAAATACGAAGCTGGAGCTGGAAGACGGGTATCTTAGCTTAGCGAAAAGGTTGGTAGCAGGGGGGGAAACAGCTAGCTTGGCTCTGTCCAGGTAACTGCTAACTGAGGACGCTGTGCTGAAACACGGGAGGGAAACACAGGAGAAAACGGAAAGATCTGACAAAGACAAGAGGGAGCACAGAGACTATATATAGACACAGTAACGAGGGGGATGAGGTGCAGGTGGAGCGAGGCGGGGAGAGGACAGGTGAGGGGAAGAGGAACGGAAAAACACTGGAAGGAGGGAAATCACACAGAGGGAGGAACTGAAAAGCATAAACAAAATAAAACAGGACGTAACAGAAGAATGACATCCAGCTTCAACAGCTCAAAATGTTGAGACATTTTATCGAAGTCCTTAAACTACCTGTACACAGAACTCGAGCTGCTGATCGGCCTGTCTGCGTGGTTGCTTTCAAACTGCAGAAGTGAACTCACCCTCACGTTACACAGACCCAGCGAAAAGTCGACGTTTCAAATTGCTGTGCAGGGTCCAAAAACTGAAGACACAGTTGGAGAACGGCAGATGCCGCACAGTAGCTTGCCTTGGCACGAGAATTTAATTGCGCTGGCTGCATCTGTATTAGGGAACAGTTCCCAATATGAACTTTAATGACAAAACGGTAATTACAAGCCTGTGGTGCTTGAGGGACGAGTTCATTTTAACTAGTTTTTCAAAAGCTGTATATGGAACCGGTCCAGATTTCGATCGAGGCGGCGTCAGTTGTTTTTTTTTTTACAGCTCGTGCAATCACGCCACAGGTTTATCACCCTCAGCTCCGGCGGTTAGAATAATAATAGACTTTGCCTCTGTCGCGTCTTTGCATCCGCTTCTGTTTTCTGAAATCACAATACAGATTTTTTTTTCCCCCCGTCTCCTTTTTCCGTGCGCTAACAGAGGTACCACTTATAGGGAGCTTCTCCATTATAACGGCTCCGACACCTTATTCACACCCACAGCTTGAGCGTGTTGCTCTCACACCTTGCGCACTCTCGCTGCGCTCTGCTCTATTTTCATGACAGCTCACGGCACGGCCGGGGCGAGCTCACACCCCGACAAGTTAACATTTAGCGATTTAATGAAGATGGAAGTCGTGTCGAGGTTGGGCGAAAGTGCAAACGTGGGCGGAGGTTGAGCGGTGTTGGCAGCTGAGCGAGACTGGGCCGAAAAAAAACACGGGAAGTTTATGCTTGGAGAAGAGGGGTACGGGAGGATAAAGACGAGACAGAACAGAGGGCGGATAGAGAGACTGTGCACCTTCAGCCTCGCGTCACCGATACACGAAAAAAAACACCGAGGAGGTCTGACACTGTGAACGTCTACAGCAGCACACATATTCATTTATTTACTGCTAGAAATAAGATGCTCGGAAGTCACTTTTGACATCCTCTTCGCAAAATGTTCCATCTGAGATTAAGTTTCCCGAACAAATGATGCATAAAAAAAAAAAAAAAAAAAAAAATCATCCGGTTTAATCACTGTATGACAGAAAGTGGGATTTTTGGTCGGTTGATATTGACATCAGAAGTGAAACAAGTCTTTTGGTCATTAAAATTTGAGGGCTGAATCAGAAGCGTGACCTTTTCCTCTCAACATGAGGTCTGTTTGCAATCATGTAATTGCCGTTCAAAAAGATTTTAGCGCTAATGAGTATTAGTGATAATAAGCCCTCCTACTCAGAGAAAAATGTTCTGGCATATTTTCACATGCTCGTAATTAAGTGGGCTGAATTGATCTTCGCGTGGCGGGTCAGAGCGGGGTCCACGAATTTGGGTTGTTTTTTTGTTTTTTTTATCCTCTCGAGCCTCCCCGCTGACTCATTTTGGCATTTCGATACGAGAGCCAAACTTTCTTCTTCGGTCGCATTTCTGCTCAGAGATGTGACCGTAGATTTATTATCCACAACCTTCAACAGAGCTCCTGTGTGTGGTTTATTGGTAATGATGTTGAAAAGCACATTTACTCAAACTTTGAGATTCTTTACGGTACTTATTAGCTCCAATTTATCCTACTTTTTACTTCTACTCTACTACATTTCAGTTTTAAACTAAGGTTTTTAAATACTTATCATCTTCATCATCTCACAGCCCCCTCAGATTAATCTTGTGACCTCCAGTTTGGGAACCACTGGGCCAAACTATCAAACAGCAGAGTGAAGCTAATGAAAACTAGCTCCACCGCAACTAGCTTCAGCAGCAAAATGCTACACATGCAGAAAAGATCCTTTAACTTCTATTATTTTTTATTTTATATTATATTATGTTTTGTATATTCTCAGGTAATAGAACAACTAGCTGACACTGGCAGCCTGGCTACTCTCCAAAGCAAAAAATAACTATAAGAATCCCAAATTGACCTAGAAACGCCAATCTCAGTGAGATGAAACGGTGGAGTTAAATTTTTATTACCTACTGATCTAGTAGACAGAATGCGGGTTTGGGCCGCCCCCAGATCTGGTGGTGAGAGGAAACACACCTTCCATCGGTTTACTCGTTGTCACTCTCCCTCTTCACCCTCTTTGCCTCCTCCATCGGTGGGGTTCTTCTGCTTTTGCAGCGTGCAGTTTCCATTTAATATCAGTCGTTCCACCCGAAAGCAATGTCTCTTCCTGGTTTTGCAGTGGCAGGCGCAAACCCTTTGTGAGCCATTTGACCTTCAAATTCAACCCGGTTGCAGTCAGAGCAAGACTTTACAATCTACGAGCATGTTTTACATCCATTACACTGTGCAAACAGTATCCACTTCAGAATGATAAGTTAAAGCAAACAAGTTGCGTATTAGAAGTTTAAATGTCATTTTGAAAGCAGGGGTTTAACTTAAACATTTGGTGTTGGTTTTAAAATGGTGCTATTCTTTTGCCCTCGTTTGGTGAACTTGAACTTGTTGTGCGGTTTTTAATCATATGGATTATTCACACACGTGTTTTATCACAGGCAGGCATCCTCAGTAATCTAATGTGTGTGCGTAGTGTTTTATACGAGAGGAAGGAGATAACACGCCTCTCAGGTCACAACCTGGTGTGACGGTTCCCGCTGTCCTCAACACAAAGCACCGCGTTCCCTTCGCGTGAGAAAGCCGCGGCGACTGAGCGCAATGCAGGAGCGCTGTGTAACCGCACTCCCGCTCAGTTTTACGTTACATCTGAGAAGTGATGCATTGATGCAGCGAGCCTCGCTCCTGTATCGTATTATGGGACCATTAGCCCTCTGCTGCAACGATGAATTGTCTCGGCACGCTGCGAGTGACGGCGCCGCTGATGGGCCCCCTCGTTTTATTTACACTCGCATTAGCTTCTGCCGCCGTACCTTTTTGCACTCCGGCTTCATCAATATGGTAATCTGTATTGTAATTACCGGGATGAGTTCCTTAATGTCCCTCTGCAGTTCTCCGCGTCAGCTACTGTTCCTTCACTTTCTTGTTTTTTCCCCCCCCTCCCCGTCTCTCCCCTGTCACACAGAGATCTGTCTGCTCACCAAGGGCAGACGAACCGCCAGCGTGCGAGCGGACACCTACTGTCGACTCTTCTCCCTCTCCGTCGACCATTTCAATGAGGTGCTGGAGGAGTACCCCATGATGCGGCGCGCCTTCGAAACCGTCGCCATCGACCGATTGGACCGCATTGGTAAGACGTGCCTACAACTAACCCTTGCCCTGTCTGATTGGTCGAACCTCTTGCCTGTCATCGTGCCTTGTCGTCTTGTCTTTATCAGTATTCGTTTGCCTCCTTTCTTCATTAAAGCATTGTGTCTGCCATCTTGTGCTGCATGACCTGTATGCTATCGGTTTTTTTTTCTTGTTTTTTTTTGTTTTTTTTGTCCTTTTAACTTCCCGTCTCTTTGTCTTATATAACATTAAGGAGAATTTGTTGTAACCAGCTTTAATCCTTCTAAAGAACCAAAGTAGAGTTTTGTGGTTGGATTAACTGGAAGGCAGTGCATGTCGCTGTCCGGGAGGGAGTCAGTTCGCCCCCTCGTTGGTTTGGTGTTGACCCCCCCACTGGATGCCAGCGAGTGGATGGAAGCTAACCTCACGTGCATGTGTGTCTGGCCCTCTTTTCCACTCATCTGCACTCCTGGGTATGAGCAGCACCCCACCCCATATCAAGAGTTCTCCAAAAAAAAAAAAATCAACCAAAAAAAAAACAGAGAGCGGGGCCAGGTGACGTCAGGGAGTTTGTTTTTGAGACACTAACGTCCCCAAATCCATCAGTTTGAGCTACACCCCCCCCATCGACAATGCTTCCTTATTTCAAGTCTCATAGATTTATAGAACAACTTGGCCTTGACATTATAGATGCAGTAGAAGAAGAAGTGATAACGATTCAGACACACGTGGATTTGTTTGAAAAAAAATTTAAAAAAAGGGGCACATGTATGTAACGCAAACAGGGCAATAATTGGTTGCATTGACCCTCATGTTGCACACTCTCCCACCTCCTCCGCTAGCAGTCTGCTCTCATTCTTTGATTGGAACTGGCACATTGTTAATTAAACATGTAGAACTTCACATGATTATATTATTATTGCGTTAAGTGTTGGATAATTTCTTTTAACGGACATAAGTAGAAACGTATATGTCTCTTGTCTTTTTGCTTATGTTTTGCTGCATTAGTTATATGTATCTTTTTAAATGAATATATGGATAATAAGACAGGGCTGGGCGATATGTCAACATGATATCATCATCGTGATATGACTCTAGGCTTTGAGTTTGGATATCATGATGTGGCGTAAGTTGTTTCTTTTCTTGGTTTAAAAGCTGGATTACAGTGAAGGGATGTGATTTTCTGGCCTAATCAGACTGTTCAACTTGTGCTAATACTTGCCTTTACCCATTATATCCTAATTATTAATCTTTATTTATCAAAAAATGTCATTGTGTTAATGGGTTAAACATAATATGTCAAATGTGAAAGTAGCAGCAGTTATCCTTACAGTGTTGTTGCAATATCTGTCCTTTGTCAAAAACATTGTGATCTTTAAATTTTGTCACTCGGTCTGAGTCTCAAACTGCTTTTGAGGAGATTTTAATAAAATTGTGTTAGTATTATATATATCGCCCAGCCCTAGAATAATAAGAATTCGGCACACATTTCATGGAGAGAGAAGCATTTAGGCACACTTTGTTACATTTCATGTGGACATGTCAGTGTTTGTATAATGAGTTCCATTATTTGTTTCAGGTCCCACTATAGATACTTTAAGATGTTTATTAGAAAATAAGATAGTAAATCTATAAAAAAGATAAACGTACTTGATAAAAGGCAGGTACAGATTCATAAAGTATCGCTCTGCTGCCGGACACCGTTAGTGTGGCGGTATAGCAGAATCTCGTGTTAACACCATGCTGCGTCGTAACGTAGGCGTGCTATAAGTATTCTGTAGTCTACGAGTTTAGATTTGGATTTTAGATTTTATAACCCCAGAGAAAGATTTGCTTTCACAGCCACTACAGCTGTAAACACGACAGCATACAGATGAAGACAGTGTATAAAGTCTCCTTAAAGTTAATTTAACCTATTTTTAAATCAAAAATAAGGTCACTGTAACCCTTTTAGTTATGATCTTAGTCCTGAGGGGATTTCTTATGATACATTAAATAAGCTTAAAACTCCAGATTAGCGTGTTAATAGCGTTTTTCCACCCGTGCGAGGCTTGTTCCTGAATCAGCAGACAGTTAAGCTAATTTATCAAGCGTAGCCTCTGCATTTCGTTCCTTTTGCAAAAAGCCTTCATGAAATGCAGGTGGATGCTCTCGAAGGAAATCAATATTTGTTATCGAGGGCGAAAATTAATTGTTTGATGCAGATTCAGTCCTGCTGTTTTACAGAAAAAAGCTACAGCTAGTTGTTTTTTTCCGCGCGGGAAGCAATTCAATTTGCAAGATAAAGCACCTTAGGAATTAATTGCGGTTCATATCATTAACTTTAATGGCATCATCATCAATTAGCCAAAACTCTCTCAGTGTGTTGCCGCTGGCTTCGTCAATAAATATGCCTTCTTGTCAACCAACTGATAACACTAGGTGATTTGTTTTCATTTCAACCTAATGAAAAAAAACGATATCACTTGAATACAAAACTGTAGTTGGTTTTGCATAACGACAGTGTGCCAATGTTGTCTCATATCAGTGGTTGAGCTTATAGTCTGTATCTACTTGTCTGTTATTGTTGTTTTTGTTTTGTCGTGGCTTTTTGTATTTGTGCATTATTTTTTTTGCCTGGCACGGGCACATCAATATTTTTTTAATTAATTCATTGGACTAGACACTGTAGTGTCAGGTAAGCAAGCAACAAGCAATGAACTCTAGATTTGGAAGAAGACCGCTGATGTGTGTCGCTGTTGAGACAACCTTTTCTCTTCAGAATTACGTTCAGATGCAACTATAATTCAGGGTTTTTTTTTTTTTACATATGACCAGATGTATCTGCACATTTCAATCAACTACAGTAACTAACCGCATCCAGTGGTGGAAAGTATCTGAGCACATTTACCCAAGAACTGTACTTAAAGCAACGTTATGTCGCATCACGTCATAACAATGTAACGTGCTATGTAACGCTATGACCCCGCCCTCTCACTGAAGTTACATAGCGCAGACACAAGTGAATCTCTATCACAACGCAGTGTATCATCAACATGATTCCGAAGCTGCTATTTTAAGGTAAAGCCGTTACATAATGTTGCTTTAATTATAGTGTTGAGGTCCATTTACTGCCACTTTATACTTCTACTCCACTCAACTCAGAGGCGAGTGTTGCACTTTTTACTCCAGTACGTTTATTTGACGACTTCAGCTACTAGTTACTTTGCTTGATTGAGCTTGATAATACAAAACATAATCAACAAACAAATAATGTGATGTTAAGATCAGTATTTATAGTCCAATCATACACAAAATGTTATTCTGAAATGTGCCATTCTGAATTCTGATCACTTTTACTTTGATACCTTTTGCAGTAGAAATCTGCTATCACTACTTTTACTTGACTACAAGATCTGAATACTTTCTCAGTACTTTTGCAATGCGAAAATTAATTTTACATACATCTGTACTATCTGCTCAAAGCCACTGAGGCCCGGTTCAGGTATACTTAGGGTGATGCAAATAAAACTACAC
>OMLP01031385.1:4162-15361 GCA_900302685.1 Spondyliosoma cantharus | reverse complement strand
GGGGGATAAATAATTTAATCCATTATCTACTCTGCAAAGCTCATCAGCACTGCTACACAATGGCCACGATTGAATTGCTGATTGCATTTCTCTCCTACCCTCCAGGAGAAAATGCCCATGCACCACTATGTGCTCTCAGTGCTGCCAGCACAACCAAGAGCAGGAGAAAAGACGGAGAGGAGAGCGAGGGAGAGACGGAGCCGTGTAGAGTGTCTTCCTCCAAGGTCAAACTACAATACAGCAATCTAATTAAGACTATCAGAGAGTTTCCTGTACAGGGTCAACCTCCCCGTTGTGCTCGCGGCCTCATGTTGTCCATTATGCATTACATCATGTACCCCTACATGTAAATGATGGATGTGATGCTGTGATCTTCCTGTCCACATTCTTTTTAATTGATAAGAGCGTGTATATAAAAAGAGTCGCAGCGCCGTCGTCTCTCTGTTTGAGCGGAGGGTTACTCTGCGCCTGTGATTTGTTGCGGAGACGTCGTTGTACCCAGAGGATGCGCAGCAGCAACCTTTGAAATACTCGAGTTCCTCCTCTAGCGCGCCACAACGAGCTCGACGTTTCAGTTTTTCAGTGAAATGGCAACTATTAAATTGATTGCCATAACAAGTAATACTGGCATTCAAGGTCCCCAGAGGATGTTCCCACGACTTCTATCACCGAGTGGCACGAGCTCACTATTGTTACTGATCTAGTAAAATATCTAAACAACTGTCACATGGATTGAGATACAAGTTTGTACAGACATTCATGGCTCCCAGAGGATGCGTTGTAATAACTTTGGTGATGCCCTGAGATTTCCTCAAAGGCCAGGTCAGTAATTGTCTTGACAACTACTGAATGGATTGCAATGGTATTCTTGGTCCCCAGAGGATAATCCAATGATTTTATTGAGTGCCACAGCTCACACTTGTAAATTGACCAGTGAAATATCTCAGGACACCTCTACCGGAGGGGATTGGGATTCATTTTTGTGCAGACATTATGGTTCCCAGAGGATGAATCTTACTGACGTTTGTAATACGGATGTGAATGTTCCCCTCAGGATGAATTGTAGTAACTTTGGTGATGCCCTGACATTTCCTCAAGTGCCACCACACGGTTAACTATTGAATAGACTGCAATGAAAATGTTTACAGGCATTTAATGTCCCCAGTGGATGATCCCCTGACTTCACATCATGTGTAATCATCTGAAACTTAATTATCCAGTTCCCAGAGGATGAATTTCTTCGGTTTAACTTTGGTGATATCCTGACTTTTCCTCCAGCACCATCATGAAGTACACATTTTTGGTTTTAAATAAAATGTCTCAGCGACTTTTCAGTGAATTGCCATAATGATTTCTACAGGCATTCAAGGTCTCCAGTGGACGATACCAGCTCATGTTTGTGACGTATCCAAAATAATTATCTCAACATCTACCAGAAGGATTTGGATAACATTCTGTCTCAAACATTCCTGGTCCTCTGAGGATGAATCCTACTGACTTTTTCTCTTCCACCAGCATGTGTTCACATCAGGGGTTTTGAGTGTAACTACAGGACAGATTGGCACAAGATTTGGTGTAGATGTTATTTTTAACCTCAGGATGAAAAGTAAAAACTTTGGTGAAATTAACCAAGATGGGGAAATGTTCAATTCCTGCTTAACATCAGCATGTTAGCAAATCAAAGCACTCACCTGACACTGATTTTTCTAGCCCCATCATGTTCTGCTCTTCTATTAGTCACCAGGTATTATCTTTTCGAGAACTCAATACTTACTCTGTGACTCAAGTGTAACGTTAATGAGGCACAAACTGGGACTACTTTGTGCCAAAGTACGGACTCAAGGAGCTGCCAGCATGGAGCACGGCTGTAGACTCTTAGTCTTGTTTAACTATCCTTTTGACATCATCAAATGTCAACGTGTAACAGGCTGGAAGGCAAGAGACCATTAATGGATGAATCTGCCGATGCTTTATGATAGCGACGGCTTCCATCGTTTTCTCCCCCCCATCAACTACAATCTATCATCTGCGCCCGGCTCCAGTAAAATTGGAATATCAGGAACACTTAAAGTTTTCTTGGCCCAGCGCCTTTGACATGCTGGCTTAATTTTACCTTCCATTCCAGTGTGGCACATTTACATAAAACACAGTGAAAAGTAGTACACATAATGGTACCCTTTGGCTAAGCCCTTTAAGGTCCTGTCCACAGTCCCAGTGAGGGGCAGTCAAGCTGCCTCTGCTCTGCTCTGTTTGTTTTATGGAGCAGTAGTGAAACCACTTTGAGGTCAGCTAGCTGCAAAAACTGTGCTGGGTCTCCTATGGTCCGCTGAAAAAAAACGGGTCCAAAACCAATCCAGTGGGCCATTTCTAGTATCCAGCCAACTTTCATTGACAAAAAGAGGTCATTACTGTGCACTGCTTCAGCAATAACAGGATCAAATGCTCTAGATGGGTTGTAATGGAGACATTTTACTTATGTCAGGGCTGCTGGCCCTGCTGATCAATTCCTCTTGCAAAGGTGCTTTCTGCAGGAAGGAGCACATCATTAAAAAAAAGCCCCAAAATGTCCCCTTTCACAACATGCAGCAATACGGGCACTCCATTTGCACACCGTGAATTAATTTGAGTGCTGTCATTATGCAAGTACAGCACAAATTGTCCAAGACCAAGTGAAACTATTTATAGCTATCACAAGGCCTGAGAGCCAAGTGTGCCTAATGGTGTAATTTGTATTGTTAATGGTAATGCACTATTAGTTTGTTCCATTTGGCTTTGCACAGGTGCATTAATGGGGGCCTGGTGAACCATTTCAGTCAGCCCGAGCTCCCAGGCTGCTCCGAGGCGGATTTCGGAAGGACCACGGCTCCCTCTAGTGGCTGAGGGCAGAAGAGCGAGACCAGAAGCCGATGCCAGAACTGTGCACTTGAAACGCAGGCAAGAGTCAAGGTTAGGATAGAGCCGGATTATTTAGCTGAAACAAAAAAAGACACACCTTTTTTTTTTTTTGGAGTAGATGAAATGAACCAGGGGAGACCTGCAGTCTGCTCTGCAGCAACGAGCCACCAACAAACAGTTCCCACAGCAACAACGCAGGATAGACTTTTGAAATATTGTGTTCCTAATTAACCTTCAAGCTCATCAGCCACAATCAATATAGAGTGTAGCCTTTTTTTTCTTTTTTTTTTTCCTTTTTCTAATTGAGATGAAGTAATTATCAGACTGTATTCATCTCGTTAATGAAACAATGTTCCAATATGCCTGCAGCGAAACTGTTAATTGAGTTCTATTTTCTGAGACGGGCAGCCTCTCCTTGTGTCCATGGCCACAAAGCGTCAAATATGGGTTGGGGCCTTTGTGCTCGTCTCTGTGTAGACACAAGAACAGGCTGTGGACTGGTGGAGCGTGCTAGCGCTTCTCCCTGCAGACACCCCTCCCCTCCCTCCTGTCTGTTCTCCCATCAGAGAGGAGGCAAGAGTCGGCAATACCGCTGACTTCAGCAGATCATCCCGTCCCAGTCTGTTATTTCACGGTTTCAGTGGTTAAGTACTCCCTGTTGAGTAAGATATAGCGAGGCAATTATTCTGTAATTATGGAGCCAAAAGACGAGAAATGGAGTCAAGAGCGAGCGGGCTCCTGTAAATCACTGCGAGAGAAAAGCGGGTGAGAAAACAAGACTGGTGGTCCACATATGGGAGCAGTCATTGCCCCCATGTAGCGTATGAAATAGAAGCTCCTATCCTGACATAGGCGACATTGAAAAACTGTGGGAAAAAAAAGGCTCAAAATAATCTGCAGTTTAATATAAACAGTATAACCTAGAATTTGAAGATTTGATTCATTCGTTTGGAAATGGCAACTACTTTTTTTTTCCACAACCAGAAACAGTCACTGGTTCCAGCTTCTCCACGTTTTTGCTTTTCTGTCTAAATCATTGTAAACTAAATATCTTTGGGTTTTAAACATTTTCATTTTCAGTGGCTAATCAAGAAAATCATACAAACGGGTTACCATATTGGAAATGTAGGATTTAGGATGTTTTTTAAAGCGAGGGTTGGTGCGTCGTTGTGCAAGCATTTGGGAAGATTTTTTGAAAATCTCCAAACGTCCCCAAAGCAATCACTGATCAAATGAAAATATCTGGTGACTGTGGCTGTCACAAGCCTGTAGTTAGTCATTTCCTACCTGCCTCTCCACCTATGTACCAGACTTCCCTACCTGTGCATGACTGGAGTTGTTCACCTGGCTCAGTAGATATTATTGCTAAAGCTAGCCAAGAATGGCAGAGAAAGTGGAGACAACATTTCCCAATGCTAACATAGCCTGCAAGCTTGACAACAGTGAGTAGTAACAATAGTCATGTTTGTTGTTTACATTTTCCATGTTGGATGTTTTCTTGCATGTGAGTAAGACATGAGGTTAAAACTGGAAAACACAACTGCAGCAGCACGAACACACTCAGTGGCTAATATTAGCACAAAGCACACTGCCCCTGCGCTGGGCTAACCCAGTTAGCACAAAGCACACACCTACTGCAGTAAGGAGTAACTGTTACATCGGGTAGCTTTTTCAGACTAAGTTGAGTTCATGATGACTATTTTGCTTGTGTTTTTATGACCTTGCCGTTCAAGAGAGCTTATTAAATGTTGCCAACTAGTCGCCAACACATCTCCCTGCTCTCCAGCGAGAGGTACAGGGCAGGCAGTGTGCATTCATGTGTTCTGAAAAAGCAGGTCTGGATACTTTCAAAAGATGGCTTGATCATGCTCGTTTTACAATCTCACCAGCCCCAGTCTTAAGACTTGTAGTCTGGATATTTTGCCCTAACAAGACTGATGCATCCAGCAGTTGTTGGGTTAAACTCGATGAATGAATACTCTGCTGTCCACAGGATGACTCCTAATAACTCTGGTGATCCCTGGACATTCTCCTCTCGTGCCACCATGACATTGATATTTGTGGCTTTGAGTTAAATGTCTCGACAACTGTATGATTAACCCTTAAAATTACCTTCTCACACTCATGTTCCCCTCAGGATGAATTGTATCAGCTGCCTTCTTTGGTGAGCCCTTCACTTTCCATTTAATGCCATCATCAGGTCAAAATTAACCTTTTTTTTTTTAATACTTGAAAATGGAAATACTCGAGTAAAGTACAAGTACCTCCAAATCTGTACAGAACTTGTATTAACATCCTCAGTGACACTCCATCACTGTGATAACCGATGCAATTACTAGACAGCTAAAGTACTCACATTCCCATCAGCCCCAGCTGTGATTTAGCAAATGTTAGCATGCTAGCAACACAGTAAATTAGAATGGATAACATTAAAAAAATATATATGCTTAGCATCAGCCTGTTAGCATTGATTTAGTTCCTTTACTGTAGCGTGGTGACATTAGCATTTAGGTCAAAGCACCACTGTGCCCGAGGACAAACTACTGCTGGAGCAGAATCAAACATATTACAACTCCAATCAAACAACAGCAATTCAATTAATATAGACATAACACTGAATTATCTAGAGACACAAGACGATTTAGAGGATTTCTGTCTGATAAAAGTTTGAGGGACGAACATATTTCTCTAAATCTTTGTGCAGGGAACATATGGTAAGATATTAACTATTAAGGTCAATTTCTCATCAGTCTCAGGAGATTCTCTATAATTAAGTGAGAGCCATCTGTGAAGGTTATATTATAACTGCATGTTGTTTGGACATGAATATTAATATTCATCCTGAAAAAAAACACATCGTAAACATCAAAACTTCACAGCAGCGAAGGTTTAACACAAGAATCGGCCGAGAGGCATTATGGGAAATGTATGAACCAGAGATTTAGGACGTTAATTACCTAAAAGTCTGTGCTGCTCAAATACTGTAGCACGTGAAAAAATATTCTTAAAGTAACTGATTTTAAACGTACTCAAGTATCTAAAATGAGTAAAAAATGATGCAGATACTTACATGTATGTATATTCTGTGTACTTTAGGATGCAAGGTAATAAATACATCTAATTAACTAGCAGCTTGGGTTATCAAATAAACATAATGGATTAAAAACACAATATCCACCTTCAAAACGTGGAGCGGAAGTATACGGTAGCAGAAAATGGAAATACCTGAGTAATGTACAAGCGCCTCAAAATGTATAGAGAGCTTGTGTCAATGTCCTGATAACCAATGCAACAAAATCAATGCTTTAAGCTACATCCTGCTTTTACGTCTTATAAACATGTAGTGACATGACACAAACACGCACATTAGATACAATCAGTAGATGACACAGCAGGAAACAAATGAGCCAGGGAATTTGCAAATGATGTATTTATGTTTAGGTTGTTAAAGTGAGAAATGGAAGAGAAACAGGAAGTGCAGTTCATGAGAATAAACACAAAACGATGACAACATGATGGAAAATTAATGCTGAAAAGAAAAAAAGAAAGTCGTTAATGTTGTGAGATAATGTAAAGGCACTAACAGTTTGATCTCTGGCTCGCCTCTTTCTGCTGACAATGACCCTGTGACCAAGTCAAAACTCTGCTTAACCCTGAACTCAAAACGTTTCATTCACTTTTGTGTCGCACTTTCTCCAGCTGTGGTCCTTCCAACAGCAGCTATCAGTTACTGCACAGCATGATCTCTGTGATAAAATACTGACAGGATGTGTTAAACAGGTCTAAAAAAAATTGAGAACATCTCAGCGGGATAAAAAAATATTAGTCACGCACCGAAGGATGCAATGGTCCGATCTATTTTCTTTTGCTACCGTTTGGTCCAAAAAACGCGTCACTGTTCATACAGAATGCACAAATGCAGCTCGGATGAGTTTCTTTTGTAACAGTTTTAACTTCTGTAACTTGTAAACAAGAATCGCTTCAGTGTGCAAAAACTGATCGCGTCACAAAAAGCTCGACAGCTTTCTGAGCTCATTTCATTTGCTAATCTGTCACGGAACAGAACAACATATGCAACTTTTAAACTTGATGAACTGCTCCAGATTAGCTGCTTTTATCTCGACAGCCAACACAAAAAAACAAACAAACACGGGACTCGGATGAATCAAGGACCGCTGGAGTTCGGGTTCTGAGAGTGATTGTTTCAGCCTCCCCTGGCCTTGAATTCTTTCGCACAGTCCAGACTGACACTTTATCCGTGTTAAGTTCTCTCAACAGCTGCACCAGCAATAAAAAAAAAAAATTAAACACATTCTTTGTAGAAAATTCCACAGTACCATCTGAAAGGGATTTTCCACACCGTAGTCCAAGTCCTAGAAAAAGCTTTCAGCAGCATCACTTGGTGAACTTGTGTCTTTTCCTCCCAGTGTTAATGACTTCCAATAGAGTCTCTGCAGAGGCCCTGTGCCGCCTCTCAGTTCACTTTGGGGTAGATCTTTTCATAGAAGAAGCTCTGAGCCAGGACGTAAAGCTCCCCGTCCTTTTCCCTGACGGCGTGGGCACGGACAAACTGGAACTGTTCGAGTGCAAACTCATAAAACTCGTTTTCGATTTTCCAGATGTTGGACTGCTGCAGCTTGGTTATTGTCTCTTTGGTGGGGGGCTTCTTCTCTGTGGTCTTTCGCAGATGGGACTTCTTTCCTGGAGGAACATCAGTGACATGAATGCTTCACTGAAATGATGATTTCACTACCAACAGAGCTCGCTAACCACCACAGGAACACTGAGCAGTAACACTGACTGTGTGTAGTGCTGGTACCTGTTCTGTAGAGCTCTGTGGCTCCCTTGAAGAAGCGTGGTAGTGCTGCCTCCAGGATCATGATGAAGTCCTCCAGCTCCTCGGTCACTCCGACCAGCAGGTACTCATTCACCAGGTTGTACTTGGCCTGCTCCAGGGCCCATCTACTGCCCACATTCCTGCACACGAGACAGCGCGGAGAGTATTATAGTTGTTTTAAAACTCAGACTTTTCTGCCCCTCCTCTCTCCCTCCACCTGCACGGCACTGTTCTCCTCCTGCTTCTTATCTAAAGCGAGGAGAAGGAGGAGAACTTCATGCTATCAGTTCATGCTATGCATCATTACCTGGTCACTAGCAATAGTTAATAGGCTAACATGAGCAGCCCTACTCTGCCAGTCTGCACTGATATCAGACGAGTGGTACTAAGTGTAGCAACTGGACTTTAGTTTAATTTTAACCTTCACGTGTCGTCGAAGGAGAGGAATGCAACAATGAAATACACCAAAACACAGGACAGTCATGCACAAATCAGCAATAACAATGTTAGCTAGCTTACTAGCTACATCAGCAAATTAGTAGCGACTCTTTCATGCTTGTTATAAAGAAAATAACAGAGTGGTGCTTCTGCTTCCACACACCTATCTTTGGCTGAATCAGCAGCCGCCTGCTTAAACTTTTGTTCGCTGCAGCTCGTTTAGACTCTGTTAATTGTGCACGTTATTATTTAAAACTGTGGCTTTTGCCATCTGAAAATTGCCAACAATTAAATGACACATTTGCTCTGATTGAGCTCTGTCTGATGAGGCAGGTGCAGAGCACTCACCAGCACTCTGAATGGTGGCCGCAGAAGAAAGGGATCTGCAGCCAGAGTTTCTCTGGAGCGCAGTCAGACCCTCCGGATGAAACACACTCATCAAAGGTCTGAAAGACAACACAGACACTTGTCTACTTGTCTTGTCTATATTTATGTGCAGAAAGGAAAAACAATTGGCCTTGAAACACACTCATTTGAGTCTGACTAATGGGCTCTAATTAAAAGACCTTTTTGTCGCCTTGTTTCCTTCGCCGAAGACCTGGCCTGTAGTCGTCTCCGAAGCGCAGGAAGTAGTAGTAGGACACCAGGCGCTCTATGGGGTCCCGCACAACATTTATGTACATCGGCTTGCCCTTCACCCCGTATCTAAAAAAAACAAAACAGACAGGAGTTGACATATCTTTAACGATTCGAATTTGCATTTTACAGACACTTTCGGAGTAGATTCTAATCCAGCACACCATAAAGCTGCCACCCCTCCGCTCCTAATTAATAATGTTTATTTCACTAAAGAATCAGCTTCTCCATCAGCGAAGCGGGTGGCAGCATCAGAGAGAACTGAAACCGAGAGTCGCTGAGGAACACTTACACCATTAGGATAATTACCTGCGATCACTGGAACGATAGTGTCGGGGGAGATAAGGACAACAATGCAATTAATCAACACTAAAGCACACGTTGGCAATCAATACATGACCTCTCTTTATCTGCTCTGCTAACTGTTTGTAACTAATCTGGATATTAATGCTATTAGAGGAAATGAAGGGCTTTACTTTGAGAAGTCCAGATAAGCCACGTGGCCGTGGTAGAAGCCGGGCTTCATCTCCCTCCACGAGGAGACGTTCCTGACAAAGCGCACCTGTAGACAAAGATAATGAAACTCATTAGGGAGCAGTGGGGGGAAACTCCGGCGAAAAGGGGAAAAGAGCAGCGGCAACAAAAACGCGGGGACAGACGGGAGGAAAGGCTCGCGTCGCTCAACAATGATACATTTGTGCTCCTGTTCAAAAGACGGCGACTCTTCTGATCTTCACGTTTTTAAACGCGCAGCATTCATTTCTGCCGCGACAGGTCTCTCAGTCAAATCAGGGAAAACAAAAAGAGGGTGCGGGTTGATGTTGTGCCATGTGACCACTGCTGATGAAAATCTATAGAAACGACTCTGCAGAAATGTTCACAGGTGAGGCGATGTAGTAGTTTTATGTCACTCTCTGACTCCCCTGGAAATTATAGCGACAGGCGAACAAATGAAACGCACCGTTACCTTCAGCAAGATACAGGTTCCTCCGTGTTTGAATCTTTTTTGGATAAAAATATACAACAAAGATCAAAGATCCATTTAGACATGAAGGTATTAGTCGGTACTGTTGAGTTTTAGTGAGAATTCCTTGTATTGAAATCACAGTAGATGGTAGAAAAAAAAAAAAAAAAGGCTGTTGAATTTAGCAGATGATCTTAAAGTTAGCCGTCAGCTGACCGAAAGGATCACAGACTTCTTGTGTCAATTATCAAGGGTGGTCCGTTTGTTTTCACTTGAGCTCGAGCTGCATACAATAATATCCGTCAAAAAAGGTAGGATGAGGTGTACGAGGCCTGAGAGGTGAATCCTGGGGCAAACTTATTACTGTGTGATTGACGACTGGAGGTGAGTCAGGTGAGAGTGTCGACGTGCTTTTAAAGGGAGCATCCATCTGGTTTGTGGTGGCGGGACAGTCACTCAGGAGGGATTTTAGTAAGAGTGACTGGAACTGAAGGTTTTTAAAGTTGGGTAGTTCCACACCGGCAATCACATAAAACCAAACCCACACTGCTTCCATTTAGAAGATGTTTCAATGCTTTAATTCCTACATCAAACGGCTGCACGATGTCTCACTACATGTGGCTAAAAAGAAGCAGGAATATCGGCAGAAACCAAGCTCCACCCGTGATGTCGTTAAAAAGCCAGCACCTCCATTTTTACGACTGTTATCTTTGACGCACACTCAGAAAAACATGACCGACTCAAACACGCTGACCAGTTTTTGGCTAAGCTAAACGCTGTTACTGGAACAAGCTGTAAAACGAGGTGGTCTCTGATGTGACAGCGGACCGATTCGTCCTCCTCGTCTCTGCTTTATCACGAGCAGGGAAACAGAGTGTTTGATGGCAGACAGGATATTACCTTGGCACTAGCAGCCAAAAATAACACGAGCATAGCTTTGAGGCATTTACACTATGTGTCCTAAGTTGCACCGGCAACGTTAGAAATGCGCTCGGGCTGAAATACGTGCTGCTGATGACACACATATTTTCTGGAGCTTTTAAAAACACACACAGAGGACAACTAAGACCAGCTTAAACAAGACTCTCCCGTTTCCATAAACGTCTACCAGCGGGTGTGTGCCGTGTTGAAACTGGAATACTTTATCCAGTTAATCAAGAGGCAAAAAAACAAGCTTAGAAAACCCACTCAGGCGACTTAAACAGATCTCTAACCAAATCGTCTGCATTTTTTCAGAGTGAGAATAAGCATGCCGTGATGGGAGAACGCTTCAGCGCTGTTCGTCAAATGCGGTTTTCTCGACCTCTTTGACTATCTGCAGAGTCAACAGTCGTGTGTTTATCATTGTCTGGGTTTCAAATGAAACAATAACTTTAAGGGTAAAGTGTCGATATTCAGCTTCAGCGCAGACTGAGGCTGGTCACGTGCG
>OMLP01031383.1:0-29143 GCA_900302685.1 Spondyliosoma cantharus | reverse complement strand
TCACAGTATTTGTTACAGTGAATAAAGCTACAGGGGATTCCAAACTGACTGCAGACACACGCACACACACACGCGCACACACACACACACGCACTCACACACACACACACACACACACACACACACACAAACAAACACACACACACACATGCACACACTTTGTCACTGTCTTGCAAACACATAACAACCACAAAATGTCGCCTTCACACAGCTGCATGAACAAAACAATGCCCCCCCCCATTGTGGGGTTGTGAATGCAATCGGAATTATTTTGAGATCGTGGGCTTGTACAGTTTTTTCCAAAAAAAGGATAAAAATGATCAGTGTGGCCTGTGCTATAATGTTGAGCAACAGTGGCGATGTTCAAACTGTCCGAAACCATAACAAAAACCCGCCTGATCGGTTCCTTACATCTTTTTTTTTTTCTTTTTAAAGCGGCAGTGTGTAGTATTGTTGAATTAGCCTAATTGTCCTGAGCCATTAAGAGTGTGGAATTGAATTTTGAAAACAGAAACGATTTTTCTTTTGTTGATCGTGCCTCCTGTAAAATATATGCTGCAACAAAACTGTAAATGTCCAACGGGAAGGACATTTTCAAGTAAAAAAACAGTAATTTTAAATAAAAATAACAAATTAAAGAAATAGTAATAAGTAATACAGTTTCTCTACTTTTAAGTCATAATAATATAGCTGATTGCAGGGTTAATTTGACAAGGAAGGCCTGTGCAAGCACACTCATACACACTCTGGATAGGTATTCTTTTGTGTGTATGTGCATATGTGCTTTATCTCTATACACTTTAAGTATAATTACTAAATTACTATAAGTAATGTGTGTGTGCGTGTTCTTATGCGTGTGATAAAACGTGTCAGTGTGTGTGAGGTCAGAGGCGTACAAAGGCCCCCACTTGTAATTGTAGGAATGAATAAAAGAGATTGACAGTAATACCATTCTAATAACTAATCAGCTCAACACAATGCCTGCTCATTTGCGTTGACCTTTCAACCCCCAATTATGGAAATGAGTTCTGCTGTCCGCTGCTGGGCTAAGGAGATTTTTAGCCTGCTGTCACGTGTCGCTGACGTTGCTACCCACTCACTGCTTTTCACTTGAGGATTTTTGTTTAGGATTTGAGCCTTTTAATGAAACTTTATAACAGATTTTGAGAAAATAATGAAGAATCATTTTGTATTTAATGGAGGAGTTTGCAGCAAAATCAAAAAAGAGAGGGGATATTTTAATTGCAACTGCAAAATAATGCAAAATGATTTGACATTTTCTTTTCTTTTCTTTTTATTTTAACCTGGCAACATACGTGATTATGTCAAATATTATCTTGTTATGTCAGCCCTGCCCCAGAACATGGAGCCTGTCCAAAGCCTTTCCGTTGATAATTAATTAAGTTACAGACACCAGACCTTGATAGCTCATGCCCCCCTCGGACAGAAATTACAGGAGGAGTGATGAATTTCTTTACTAATGAGTCACTGTAATTGGAACGAATGCTTCATGTCTGCTTCACCATGGCTCGCTCCTTTTTAACCTTTGAAATGAGTGTAAGCACTGTATGAATCTCATGATTACTCACGCACAGAGCACGGTCAGACCTTTAATGTTGATTCAACATGTGCCATCTGTGACGTGCAGCATTTTCTTGAAGTAATTAGAAGTGATGTCTACATGCCTTTTTATATCTGAGTAAAAAAAAAAGATCAGTTACTTACTTTATTCAGGATTCAAGATTTGTGTGTGTGTTTAGATATAGACGTACAGTTTCATACATACTTTGTAAATAATTATAAACCTATATTTTTTTCTTTGAGCCCCTTTTTAAAGAATTATTAACTCTGCTACAGCTTTTTTAAGTGACCATCTGTTCGTGTAATACATCACTTCTATTTGCAATAATGGCCATTAAATTGTCCAAACATTTTTTATATTGTAAAGTGTGTAGAAAATTGTTTAATTTGTATATAAATAATTGTATTAGCAGATATATGCTGAGTGTAAACTGAAATAAAGCACGCGCAGGATGCTGTGGTGGTGATTGAGCACACTTCCGACTCGTAATGAAAAGGAAATATGTGTGCGGCCACGAGCAACACACAGGCACACCCACACACTGACACATAGAAACACGTAGAGTAACTGCGCTTCAGCACAAAAAATAAACACACAAGGGAGGTCATTTTTACATGGTTTTGATCAGGTGTGAATTAGGTCCATGTTCGGAGCTTACGCTGGCTTGTGTGACTCTTGATGGTTGCATGTGGAAGAGGAAGTGGCTTCCTACAACTGTGATTAAACATGTGTAACTAATCAGAGACTTTGCTGCCATGGCACTAGCATGTAATTTGTTGAGTCTTATTTCAGAGACCATGGGAGAGAGAGAAACTAACTTTGGGAATTTTTCAACTCAGAGGGAATGTTTTATATTTCAAGACATTTCAAAGTGGGCCCAATTTTGAATAATAGATATGTTTATTTTGACTGCAGCTATTTTAAATGCTCTAATTTAACAGTGGGTAATGCAGTAAATGTATAAGAGCTCTATATCCATCAGATCTCTGAACTTATAATTGTCAACACAATTTTCCTGACGTCATAAGAATATAGCAGTAAAAAGTCCCTTGCATAGATTCAGGACTAAAGCATTACCTTTGCAATGCTAACTGAAAAGGCCCAGGCATTTGAAATTCAGGTGGAAATGACTGGGCTTGATAGCAGAGGGGAATCCTAATGGGGCCATCAAAGTCCTGATTTGTACCCAACAGATGAGGCAGCTGTGAATTGTATGAAATATTGGAAATCAATAGGTTCTATGGAATTTCATTAAGCGGCAGTATCCACAATTGATAGGCCCTCATAATTTGATGGATTGCACAAAGAAAATTATTAGCTGGCTCTATGGAGAGGGTGTGAATGCACAAACCTGGGTCTTGAGAATTGGTGAACTAGGGCAATTTGTTCAGAGTAAAAAAAATAAAAAGAATATTGATTTTGGTTATGTTAAAAGAGAGAAAAAAATCAAAGGTTAAATCTTTGCAGCACTGCACTGCAAAATATGTGTGGATTCTTTATTGATTATTTATTCATTAATTCTTCTTTTTTTTGCCTCCTCCTCCCTCCTTTCCTCTCCCCCTTCACTCCCCTTGCTCCCTCCCCTCCCTTTAGCCCGAGGTGATGTTCTGGATGATGCTGACAGCGGGAATGAAAGCCGCAGTGGCAGTGAGGAGACGCATGTATGTGAGAAGTGTTGCGCTGAGTTCTTCAAGTGGTCAGACTTCTGTGAACATTTAAAGAACTGCACCAAAAACCCCCTGGTGCTTATAGTGAATGACAATGAGGACACACCTAACCCCTCCCAAGAGTACCCAACAGAGCCCTCCCCTGTCCCCAGCTGCCCAAGCGAGCAGGCTGACAGCGAGGACCCCAGGGAGGGCAACCACAGTCCTGCTGGTGAGGGGGATGATATCCCAGAGACAGCAACCTTAAATGGGGTCAATGTCCTAGAGAAAGAGGACGAGCAGATGGAGCTAGAGCTTTCTCCTGAAAAAAATATGGATCCCGAAGACAGAGATATGACATCCCCTGAGCCAGACGGCTCTCTACCTCAGCTCAATGATGTCGTCCCTTCCACTGTTACAAGCTATGCCATGCCAAGCACCAATGTTACCTTGGAGACCTTGCATGGCACCCGGGTTGCGGTAGCCCAGTTTTCACAGAGTGTAAGGGCAGCAGCGGGCAGTGGGGTTTCCACCATGGCTATTCCCATGATCCTGGACCAGCTGATGGCCCTCCAGCAGCAGCAGATACATCAGTTGCAGCTGATAGAACAGATACGCAGTCAGGTGGCTCTGATGAACAGACAGTCTGCCTCACAGCCTGCTCTCAACCAACATCACAGCCATGCTGCTGGAAACCAGGGGCCCGTATCCTCCTGTGTCCCCCCTGTCGCAAGTCAGCTACAGCTACACAACTTCATCAATCCACCCGTCCATCCGCTGCCTGTTAGGTTGCCGGCCACTCTCAATGGTCAAGGCCCTTCACCCCTGACCTCAGCAATAGAAGGGCCTCTCTCTCATACACCACAAAGTGGCAGTCAGCAGTCTAACTCTTCAGTCTCCAACACATCCTCAAATAACTCTGTGTTTCCTCCACCCAGTGGTACTGCGTTGTCATCCTTACTTCCCTCCTGCTCATCCTCAGTCACAAACAACAACATTAGCACTAGTAGCAGTGTAACAGGAGGTGGTGGCATCAGCAGTAGCTCAGCTCTTCCCAGGAACTCCACCACCCCTCCCTCGCTCAGCCACAGCAGCTTGAGCCTGAGCTCTGCCTCCAGTCTACCACTGATACCTCACAGCTCGTCCAGCAGCGTTATCTTCCCCAACCCCCTGGCCAGCATAGCAGCCACAGCCAACGCGCTCGACCCCCTCTCTGCTCTGATGAAGCACCGCAAGGGGAAGCCCCCAAATGTGTCTGTGTTTGACACTAAGCCCAGCTCTGAGGACCCCTTCTTCAAGCATAAGTGTCGATTCTGTGCCAAGGTGTTTGGCAGTGACAGTGCCCTACAGATCCACCTGCGTTCCCACACTGGAGAGAGGCCCTACAAATGCAACATATGTGGCAACCGTTTCTCAACCAAGGGAAATCTGAAAGTTCACTTCCAGAGGCACAAAGAGAAATACCCACATATTCAGATGAACCCCTACCCTGTGCCAGAGTACCTAGACAACGTACCTACAAGCTCAGGCATCCCATATGGAATGTCTTTGCCCCCAGAAAAACCTGTAACCACATGGCTAGACAGCAAACCTGTCCTCCCCACAGTTCCCACCTCAGTTGGGCTCCAGCTGCCTCCCACGCTGCCGAGTATGATGGGAGGTTTTGGCGAGTCTCCAAGCCTCACTCCGCTCAACAGGTCCCCACAGAGGCCATCTCCACCATCAAGCGAATGTGCATCGTTGTCCCCTAATATCATCACTGACTCTGGCATGACCACTACTTCGCCCTCCCCAAAACCCTTCCTAGGGAGTGAACCACCTCTCTTGAAACCTGAAGGTGTCCTTTTGCCCCCAAGCTGCTCTACTAGGCCAGGAGATAACACCACCACCACAACAACAGTGACTAACATGGTTCTTTCGTCTACTGTCACTTCCACCACACCGTCCAACAGTGGCCAGGTCACTGAACCTATCACTAGCCCCACCTCTAATCCTGTCTCCCATCCTGTCCTTCCCATGCTCTCAGACCAGTTCAAGGCCAAGTTTCCCTTTGGAGGCCTCCTAGACTCTATGCAAACCTCCGAGACATCAAAGTTGCAGCAGCTTGTTGAGAATATTGACAAGAAGATGACTGACCCAAACCAGTGTGTCATCTGTCATCGTGTTCTGAGCTGCCAGAGTGCACTTAAGATGCACTACCGCATCCACACTGGTGAGAGGCCTTTCAAATGCAAGATATGTGGCCGGGCATTCACCACCAAGGGCAACCTGAAAACACACTTTGGCGTACATAGATCCAAACCCCCACTCCGGGTCCAGCACTCCTGCCCCATATGTCAGAAGAAGTTCACCAATGCTGTTGTCTTGCAGCAGCACATCCGTATGCACATGGGAGGGCAGATCCCCAATACCCCAGTTCCCGAAAGCCTGCAGGAGATGGAAACTGACCTCTCCCATGATGACAAGAGCTTAGATGCAATGAGTAATTATGATGATGACCTTCTGGATGAAATGGAGCAGGCTCTGGAAGATGAACCTGACTTAAAAGAGATAGAAGTGGACCCGTCTAAACCTTACTCACCTGGGAGCTCCCCACCAACTTCCATCATCTCCAGCATTGCTGCGATGGAGAACCAGATGAAGATGATCGACTCCACTGCCAACATGACCCGCTCATTTGGTCAAAAGCTTATGCAGAATGGCAGCAGCTTTGGAGGAGAGACGGATTGCTTTGCCACCGATTCCCTGTCTGTGGTGGGGGATGCTGAAGGTCAAAGCTTGGGGAGCCCTGCTTTGTCAGAGTCCTCTGGCTCCATGCAGCATTTGTCTCCATCTCACAGCCATTCTGAGAGCCAGCTATCCAAGTCCCCAGCTACACTGAACAATAATAACAACAGTAGTGCCATGACAGTAGAGGATGGTCAGGAGAACAATACAGCTGGCTTGGCAACAGTGAAGTCGGAAAAATCAGAGACCCCATCTCCGCTTTCGGCAACTGAAGGCACTGGGGCCCTTGACCTGACTGCCACTCAACCTGGCAGGCACTTTATCAAGGAGGAGAGCCACTTCAACATGCTGTTTCTAAACAGAGAGCGAGGTATGTAACAGTAATATTTACCAGACATTAATGCATTATATAAAGGGAATTAAAAATCTAATGTGCAGTTATTACTGAAAATAATGTCCTCACAATGCCATCTACGCAGGTTACGACTCAGTATGTTATACATTGTTATATATGATATAAAATACAATATATTGACAATTAGAGAAGGAGTGAATATAGTATTCACACATATTATTAATTTATAAATAAACAAATAACATGTTGTAAAATGTTGCCTAATTAATGCGATGGGACGGGGAATAGTTAGTTTAAATAGCTACCTTGCAGCTATATGGGGAGCACAGTTAGCAACTGTACCCTGTGCAGTTTAATGTCACCATTCTAATACTAATTTGACTTCTCCTTTTTCAGGGCTAAGCACTCCTAACTTGGCTAGCACTGCATCGAACATGATCAAAATGGAGATGAATGGACATGGGAAGTCAATGTCTCTGAGTGACAACTCTCACCTGCCCGTGGGCATCCAAGTTCCTGCTGCGGCGCCCCAGACCACCATGAGCCCCAGCCTCAACCCCATGTTGGCTCCCCCGCCTCCAAGACGCACTCCTAAGCAGCACAACTGCCACTCGTGTGGGAAGAATTTCTCCTCAGCCAGTGCTCTGCAAATCCATGAGCGCACACACACTGGGGAAAAACCTTTCGCCTGCTCTATTTGTGGAAGGGCTTTCACCACAAAGGGCAATCTGAAGGTATGAGCATTAATGAAATGTTACATACAGTAAACGGGGTCTTTCTGGTTTTAAGATGCACACTATGTAATGTGTTACAATTCTTGCAAAAGGCCTTTGTAGTTCTAAATGTTCCAAATGTTCCGCTCTCCATCACTTATGTGCTCTCTTGATTGTTTGCTCAGTGAAACATAGCTTTTTGATTTATACCAGGATCACAAATTTAAATCAGTCCATTTCAGACATAAAACTTACATTAATATATATATATATATAGATAGATATAGATTTTCACACCCACATAAAATAAAAATGATGATATGATATATTGAATTAATATTGATCAATTGTTTTGTTGTAACAGTTCCCAAATGTGCTCTTGTATAGCATTTTAGTATATCACAAAGTAATTCATAATAACGTGCAGCTGTTTGTTTTTACATAGAACTTTGGCCTTATCCCTTCTATTCCCACCCATAAAATGTTTATTTGTATGTAGTATTTGCCTTGGACATAGGATTTGCGACTTGCGATGGCACACTCATGATGTTTCTTTTTATTGTCTTGCTAATTTTAGGTTCACATGGGAACACACATGTGGAACAACGCTCCAGCCCGAAGGGGTCGGCGACTGTCTGTAGAAAATCCCATGGCCTTGCTGGGCGGGGACGCCATGAAGTTCAGCGAGATGTTCCAGAAGGATCTGGCGGCTCGGGCCATGAACGTCGACCCAGGCTTCTGGAACCAGTACGCAGCCGCCATCACCAACGGGCTTGCCATGAAGAACAATGAGATCTCTGTGATCCAGAATGGAGGCATCACCCAGCTTCCCGTCAGCCTCGGTGGCACAGGAATCACTTCCTTGGGTGCCATGCCGGGAGGAATGGACCGTGTTCACACCGGCAGTAGCCCTCCCATGACGGGTATGGACAAGGCTGGTCTGGATGTCGGGGCCAGCCGCCCCTTCTCCAGATTTATGGAGGAGAACAAAGAGATTGGGATCAATTAAAAAGACTTTTCTGTATTATTCCAAGGTAGGCGTTTGGCAAAGACTAAGAGTCTAACAACAAGGAAAGAAACTGCTGATCCAGTCTGAACTCATGCGTACTATATTATGTACAGATTAAATATTTTTTGTTTGGTTTTGGAAACATAGTATTTAGTATTGATTAGAGGTCTTTGCCTTCCACCCATTCCCTCCTCACTTGATATTTCGCCTATACGAAGAATACTTTGTCTCTTGTTTGAGAATATGTCGTCTTGCAAGATTTGCATGGTACTTATTGGTTTTTATCAGTATGTTTGACTGCTTTTATGAATTCCTTTGAAAACCAGGATCCTGCCTCATTTACGATGGGCAAGCATCTTGTCTGGACAGGACTGAAACAGAAAATAACAGAGATTTGTTTGGCCTTTGTCTGGCGACCTTGTTTATGAGTGCTCTTTTAAATATAAAGGGGGCATGGATAGACTGAAGAAAAGACTGAAGTATCGTGTTTCTGTGCTCGCCTGATATTTTTTTTTTCTCATGAACTAGAAAACTTGAAAAAAATAATGTTTGAACTATTTTAATCTTTACATTTAGTCTCCCAGCATTGTCTTATAATATTGTCCTGTGTCTTTAGTATTTATGATATTGACAAAAAAGCGGGTATACAAAAATATATTTAATGGCCCAAGCATTTTATTGATCCATTTCTTTTCTAAACTGCAGGCTTCACTGATGAATATCTCTTTCAATAAAGACAATATGTCATTTGAGTTGAACAACAGAGAAAATGGTAGGTTTTATTTGGATATCTGTTGAGACTATGTGTATCTCGTTACACAGTAAAGAGGCTAGAGATATCCGAAGCTGCTATGACCACAACCCTGCTTTTAACCTTTGTAAAAAAGAAAAAAGAAGTGATCCTTTTGAAGAAATATCTATGTATAGAAATACAGACAAATCTAAAACAGGTATGCATATTTTGTATCACATAAAAATAGACATCATGAGTTGAGAGTATTTGTCATGTTTGTGAATGCACTTTTTAAAAACAAGACGTTTTGTCTGTGAGTTACCGTTAACCTTTTGACTGAGCTATCTATCACATGCTGTTTTCATTGTTTTCAGCGTACCACTCCTACAATTTGCAGAGTCGGTTCTCTGTTATTGCATCTGTGCTACTTGTCAGAGTGCAAACTCATCACTCAATCAAAACCTTCTTAAATAAAAAAAAAGCGAACAGGTGTGTGTGTTTGAATGGTTTCCTTATCTGCATCATGTCTTCCCTTTCTCTGTCACCCTTTTATTTCCATAAATTTAAATTTAAATACCAGATACATATGATCACATCAATGAGACGGTCTTTTTATTATCATTATCATTATTATTGTTATTTAAATTTCTCTAAATCCTTATTTAGAGAATTATTCAATATGTTGCATCAGAAGGGATTAGCAGAAGAAAAGGTCCAGGCAGGATAGCTTTTTGAATAAATGATTTAAAGTGTGGGCCTTTTTTCCTACATTTTTTTTCTTTTAATCATTCCTTTAAATGCATGCAAACAACTCTGACATTTCAGTATTAATAAAATACATTTAATTTGTATGAAAATAGATAGTAATTACCTCTGGTCTGACGTCCTGGATACTTTAAAGTTACTGCCTGTTCATACATACGAAATTCCCAAATATCTTGTGGTGGCTTGAGAAAAAATTATTTCAAAAACTCCTTTGCCTTTGTTCTATTTTTTTTATTGTTGTGTTGCATTGAGCTTTTTCTAATTTGTGAAAAAAAGATTATTATAAAACTTGCAATTACTGAAACTTGTTACTGTGTGCGTGTGTGTGTGTTCCCTTGTATAGATAACTCTAGACATTATTAAAAAGATGGCCTTCTTTTTAAATTCTGGAAATCAACTGATCCGGTCGAGTTATTACACCCATAATATTTATTAGTCAGATATAAATTACTGCAAGATTACAATAGTAGTTTATGTAATTATTACACAAAACACTGTTATGAAAAAATGTCATTTTCCAAAATACACTAATGAGATTATTCCAGGTAAAAGCTGTTATTCCCACTGTTTATTAAATGTATAAGATGACAAAAAAATTAAATTAACTTACTAAATTAGCATATTTGTCTTTAAAAAATCATGAATTTGAATATGATTTTCACATCACAACACTTCAGAAAATCAATGACTACATGGCCAGAATAAGTGCTGAACTGAGTTCATGTAGAATCCATCCTGGAACTGAATTAAAATAAATAAATGAAAATAAACTGTTTGTGACTGTTGCATAATAGTAGATGAAGATATCACATGTTAACGCACGAGACAATCAGTGTTTATCCAGCAGTGTGCCAAAGCATTTCACCTCATAACTAAGATGCCTTCCTGTGCTGCTGTGGCAGTGTAGACGTGTGAGACAGTGCCGTGTCTGGGAGGTGGTGTACGGCGTGTGGGATTCAGTAAAAATCATCTTGTGTGTGTGTGTGTGTGTGGGGGTCTGTGTGTGTGAACGGTAAAGCGATGGTGGCTTCCTCCCAACATTCAGCCCCCCGGTGCTGCACACTTGACACATGGTCCACATGTGTGCGAGCACACACAACACAATCTCACACTCCTACACAAATACCCATGTTCTCACTTTCTCAAGCACAAAAAAAAGACAGAACAGAGTCACACCAAATATTCTTAGAGATGGAAAAAGCAGCCACATCAGGTGCAAGATGAAAGTTAATGTTGACTTTAATCATTGAGGAGAAAAAAGAGTTCTTTAATGCTTATCTGTGGCAACTGGACTGGCAGATGTGATCCACTTGACTAAAGCCTTGATGGTGAATTCTTTTCTATAGAAAGAAAGATTATCATGACTATAAACTCATTTTCATGTCAGTCTGCGGAACACGGCAATAAATCATTCTTTGAGGAAAAACTAACATAGTTGAAGCCACTCCAAAACAACAAATGTGAAGATCTGATTTCAAAATTTCCCCTGCGTTCACCCATCCTATCAGAGGGTTTCTGAGCGGCTGATATGTTGGAGCCACAGCTGTTAGACATAATAATGACCTGAGTCACTCTCAGAAACCTTAATTCAGCAAAAATATAATAATATATATTAGGAGACAACGCATTATCACAGCAACCATGTACAGGCGGACTCCTATTTCGGAGCCAATAGGCTGCACCACAGCTGAAGTGATGATTGGTCCGTCAAACTCCAGCTTACATCAGCTTTCACCGCCGCGCCATAAGTATTTATTTTTGTGTTATTTTTTTGTCCCCACTTCCACACACACATATTGCTTTTCTTGTTGATGAATCAGACTCAAGTCTGCCCTCAGGAGCTCTCTCTCGGGGCCGTTTCGGTAATGCGCACTGCCGTTTGTAGGCCCATTGTTTGACATTGCACTGTCAGCTGATCACGTAGGCTTAGTCAGTGGAATTGTCAAGTAATGAACAAAATTTCATACTGACTGTTTTTCTCTATGAAGGCGCTTATTTTGCTCATATTTGAGCGGAGACTAAATGCATTCCGCTCATGCTTCGACTCATGCGCTGGCGTTTAGCCTAAGATTCTGCAGACAGCAAGAATACGTGCATGTAAAGACTGTTGTCTGACGCCCTAAATGGCAATTCTTCCTTAAAATTTATAATATAATCCAACAGGCTGTTGCTGTTCACCAAGACGCGTAGTGAAGGAGGGCTGTTTTACCTCAAGTGATTTCAATTATGATGCCTTTCCAGCTCAACATGAGGTTAAATGAGGTTATAAATATGACACTGTTGGATTGTTATTTCCATTACAAGGCTTCAGCATGTTATCCAGATCTCTTTTTTTTTTCCATTGAGCAATACATTACAGAGGAATGTCTGACACGTGAGGTGCAATTTCATTTTACTGTTAAAACAGAATGTTTATGAGCAACCAGGGGAATTATTTGAGGTGTGTCCATTTAAGAGGATTTTAACAAGTATAATCTTAGAGTGGGCTAATGCTAATTGTCTTAAAGTAACATAACATGCCATTCCATTTCTCATGGATATTTTTTTTTTCTCTTTGTTCAGCACACGGAGCAAATTGCCTGGCCTTTTTTCTGTTTTATCTGCACTTCACTCGTGTTTGTGTGCTACCTGTTTGAAGTGAATATGTGTGACATTTGGGCATGGCACAGTGTGAACAGACAGGCCATCACTGGGACGGGGCTGTCGGCTGTTTGTTTAATGCCCTGCCTACTGTGAAAGTCTCCCTGAAACAGGCGCAGTAAATATCCCCATTGATCCAGAGGCAGGGGGCCCTACGATGATGTAGTGGCGAAGAGCCACAGGAGTAAATCTAACCGACAGTAATCCAATCCCATTCTCAAGGCTCTGGGATCTGAGATAGGTGCTTTAAATCCAAAAGTGTGCCTTTTTTGCACAATTTCTCTGCTTTTGTTGCCGCTGCTTCTCTTTTGTTTTTCACTTCCACGTCTCAGCTCCCGAGTCAATCCATAGCTTGCTGGGGTGCTTCGCTTGCTATCCTTTATATTTGTTTAAAATCAAAGTCCCGTAATGATGCCGCAGACTCAGCCTCATGCTCATTCCACTGTCAAACTCACTCCCACACTTACTTTTGCTTGTCTAAAGCATGTGCATCCACCTGAAGTACAAACTCTAAACTCAAGAGAGTGTGAAACGTGTGTGTGTGTGTGTGTGTGTGTGTGTGTGTGTGTGCGAGTGTGATAACACTCCTCAGGTAATCACTGTTCTCTGTGGACGGTAGAGGGGATACATTGGAAACTCTGCAACCCCATTAGGCTGGAATTTCTCTTTGATGGCCAAAAGCTGCCTACCTAGCGCTTGACTGCTTGCTTGGCCGCTCCAGCAAGTGTTAGTTTTCATACAGGCTCTTGAGATGACAAAGTTACGCACTCCAGATCCCCTGGAATAGGATTGTGTGGTTTACAAATTCAAATTCTTTCCTGTATGGATTGTTGAGAGTTGCTGAAGCGTGATGCACTTTAGCCTGGTGAGCAGTTTGGTGCATTAACAGTTTGGTACAGTGAGGGATCAACAGTTGGGTATTGCTCACCTGTGATTACTAGGTCACATCAGAATCTTTGTAATGCATTCCACCGCATATATCCAACAGTCAGCGGTTATTAGAAGCTGACTGTAAGGCCACGTTCTACAGAGTGCTGATTAATTTATAATCTGATAATTATAAAATACCTGTAACAGCAAAGGAGACCATCAACAAAAAGACTGCTATTTTTATATAGCTATTATTAATGCCTGTGCATGGGTCTGGTTACATATATAACATATAAAGTCACATATAAATACATTACCTCATCGCGGTCCATCCTGTGGTCTCTCTGCCACTCACTTCCAAAACAAACTGACTGTGACTAGAATCTTCCAAAGGGCTAGGGTCGATGTATTGCTGAAGCTATTAGCGAGCTAGAGACACAAGTGTGGGGGAGCGCAGCCAAAATTCCCTAATACCATCTTGACAGCGGTCAGGACTAACAACAGCCATGGTCGTTGTTCGGTGGCATCAACACCCTCCTGTAGCGGCTAAACGCAAGCATAAAGCACACAGCCCCTGAGCTGCAGTGGCACCAACATCCTCCTTTGGCGGCTTATGTTAGCATAGCTGCTCAGTAGCCTTTTTCGGAACCGGGGTCCAGCGGTAAGGGGGGAAAAGGAAGGGGTGTTTTGGAAAATCAATGAATGCGTGGGACGTAGTGGTGGTCCACCTGAAAGGGAACACGTCATCAATTAAAGAGGGCAGCGTGGATAAGCTATTGGGTTCAGCTACGACGTGACAAATGCTGGACCTCCTCTGTGTGCCTGTATTTTCGTTGTGTTTACACGATTGTGGCGTTTCGGTGTTTAACAGAGTTGTTGGTTTTACATATTCATTAGTCTAAAAAAAGCGAAAGAAAGTGCATCGCATGTAGCAAACTAGCCACAGACCCATCTCCCAGCTGGCTAGCAGCGAGAGCTATGGGGCAGTCCGTGGACTCTGGCACTCCTGTGTTCTGGAGGAGTAGCTCTGAAGAGAGACGGTAGAGATTTTTCTGGTTGGATGTTTACTTTCAAAATGTATCTTGCTTGTGCTGGTTTCTACAGTCTTACCAACGGCAGTTTTAATTTAAGTCACACAACTCGACTTCTGATTGGCATTAGCCAATGTACGCCTGAGATGAATATGAAACTGCTTTGTGCACCTTTGTGTGTGTGTACGAGTGTGTATTTCGGTCCAACTTTCAGCTTCATCTCTCTTTTGAGGAATGTGAGCAGGGACTTGACTTTTGCTCACTTCTCATAATACTTTTAAGTTGATACACCCAGTAGGCCTCTATACTAACAAAGAGGCACTGTATATCCATCTCTGAAAGCCAGAGTGGCTGCTCAGAACCAGGTTTGAAGGACGCTCCTCTTGCCATGTAGCCGAGGTCTTGTCAAGGTGGGGGTGGGTTTGGCTTTTGCAGTGAGGTGCTTAAAGAAAGCGAGAAGGGGGAAAAGGGAAGGGGTGTTTTGGAAAATCAATGAATGCGTGGGACGTAGTGGTGGTCCACCTGAAAGGGAACACGTCATCAATTAAACAAACTTGGCGAACAGGGCCAATTCATCAGAGAGCGGCGTGGATCAGCTATTGGGTTCAGCTTCGACGTGACAAATGCCGGACCTCCTCTGTGTGCCCAAGGTTGCCGATCGATAGAGATCATCATTGTGATGTGGCCTTTTATCTCACAACCTGCTCCCTCAAGCCTTATATTATTCTATTCCCAACACAGAAATCTCACAGGAGGAGGGGGGGTGAGAAGGGCGCAGGCCTGATTGTATCTTTTATTCTCACAACGTATGGGTATCATTTCTTCAAGCTGTTTTCAAGGCTTTTGACGATCACCCTGAAAGTTTTGAGGGTCCTTACTGGGTTTCTTACCTGCTGTTGCAGTTTGTATCATCCTGGGATTATTCCCCGTCAGATGAATATCATTCCAGTTAACATGTCGTTGCGCGCTGAGCGATTTACTCCTCTCAACACAAGCCGGCTCCCCCTCGGCGGCACTTATTCAAATGTGTCAAATCCGGCTGAGAGGAAAGCCTCCTGGGTTGCTATTGATCCGCGCCATTATGGAATTCCATGCCAATAAACTGTCATGACTTACTGTAACAGTCCAATGATTACGCTCCACTTCAGTCACGTGACCGCGGAGAGCTTCCTCATTATCAAAGGCCATTATGAGAAAATGGAGTTTTGCAATTGAGTTATGCAATGATAAATATTGACTTATTTCAGCTTTAATCGTCTGGTTTAACTGTGTTATTGGTGTATGGGCCTATAGAGTTGCCAGTAATTGCAGTGTTGTTATGTGCATCATAATAGAGTCCTTTGACTTTTTTTTTAAACCCTCTTCCGTCATCCCAGCCATGTCTGATGTCTAATTTCTGAAATAGGTTATAGCATCTTTTTTATTTTTGTTATTCTGTTTTATTTGTATCGGCTAAAATCCCAATCACATTGCCACAGTGGGCTTTACAGTCAGTAAGTGAACGACATATTCTGTCCTCAGACACTCGGCATCGAAAAAACATATGAAGAAAAACAAAACCTTTTACAGGAAATAAAGATGGAAGAAACTTCAAGAAGAGCAAAAGAAGAGGAATCCCTCTCCCAGGACAGACAGACATGCAATAGATAAAACGGACAGCTCGCTCTCAATCCGTAATACAGCAGCCCCTCTAGTGTCACTTCTTGAAGTGCTGCTCTAGTGTGGTATTATAAAGAGTGAGAAAGTCAGAGTCATAAGGAGACCGATTTTCTCATCCTGTTTGTTATTAAGAGTCAAGAGTGATTTGATTTTAATTTATGCAACGTAAGTAAGGGAACAAATGTAAAAATGACTTAATAAAAGTTATTTTAACCAAAAGGAAGACCTAAACCAAGTAGTTTTGTTGCGTAAATCTAACCAAACTGCAACTACTTGACAACAGTAACAACATTCAAAGCATTCGGCACGCTTTATTTTTAAAGTGTAACTTGATATTGTATGAGACTGACCGCGGATCCTTTATTTTGAAAAATCTAACCATTATTGCTAGCTTGACTGCGGAGCCATTCACATCCAAAACCCAATGCTGGTAGGTGTAGCTAGAGCATCATAGTTTAAAGCTTAGCCCCGCTATTACACCAGATACGTGTACGCTGCGTTACGGCTCCGCTACGCCAGCCGAGCTGAGTCTAGTCTATGTGTTGACTTCCACCAGGCCCGCTGCGCTGCGAACAGATATGCAGGACTTCTATTTCTGGTGGACGCACCGAAACAACAATAAAACACTCAAACAAATCTAAAAAAGAGACAAATACAAGGTCTTCCACTAATCCTTTGGTTGGGATCGCTTTGTGTTGTTGTTGTTTACATACCTATAGCTGCCGACGCCAGACGTCAACAGTACTGCGGGGGTTGCCGGACAGTGGCGCAAAACCGGATCAGAGCCATAACGCAGTGGACACATATCTGGTGGAATCTAAGGCCACTGAACAAGCTGCTGAATTTAATTATTGCGAGTGAGAACGTGTTGAAACATGTTGAGAAAGGTTTTGATACTCATTGTGTCTTCAGTGGATCTGATTTAGGCTCTGTTAGCCAGTTACATGAAGTGGTTTGTTTGAAATTTTCAGTAACTTTGACCGTGTAAGGGAAATGGAAGGTGCGAGACTGAAAAATGTAGAGTATTTTTGGCAGAGTGGATCGTTTTAGCAATGGCTGAGAAAGGTTCACATTTTAGAAAAGCACAAACTGATGCAAGCTGCTTTTCTCTGGCAATTTTCTCAATCCAGCTTAGCAAGAAAGCAACAAAAATCATGCAGAAAGTGTTGGTTGAGAAACCATTCATTAGAGGTGTCAAATAAGCGTTTTTATCCTTTGCTATACATTTTCTCTTCTGCACAGGAGGTGGTGTGTTTTAGGATTGAGGTTAGTGTAATGAGCACCAATACTCTGTAATACAGTTAAGACTTCAGCATATGAACATGCCAGTAGCAAAATATAAATTGCAGACTACCTCAAGCACGTTTAATCCATAAACTACTTGCAGTTTCGGTCTGGATATGTTAATTTCCTATGTGTCCTACAGTCTTAACTTTGTCAAATCTGTTCAAGCTCCTTGCAAGTGAAACTTTACACCTGGGCTGTGGTGTAAAATATGCATGCGGACACTATCAGTTACATGCTTCTAGCCTGCTGCAGCTGGGAGAAATTGAGGATATTACAACTCACTCTGTGTTTCAGCAGCCAGTCCCAGTTTCCCAACACTGATTTGAACCAGTCTCTGCTATCTGCTCTTCATTAGATGAGATTTCAGCCCCGCTAGTAGCTGCAGGAACGAATAAAGGCAAGGCTTGCAAAAGTGCTCCAGCAGTAGCACTTGACAAATATGGCTGAGTTCTCCTTCATGTTTCTTTCCTACTGAAATCAAAGGCAAACATATGTCGCGTAAAATGCAGCTGTTATTATTTTAACAACTCAATTTAATATAGATCTCAGGTTACAAGTTTTAGGGATCGCATCCCATGTCAATGTTATGTTACAAATAATGAATGTTCTCTTTACATTTTCACACAGCTTGATACAGGTCACTGTGTGATTGACCATTTAATTCATGCTATTACAGTAAATAGTCTTGGCAATACAGAGTTCTACTCACTTAAAGCGAGAAAGAACTCTCCACAAGACTGACCGATGCAGAGCACTGATATCGCACCAGACCTTGAAATGCAGTACAGTGTGCATTAAAATATAAGAAGCCCAGCCTCAGCAAGTCCTGCATCACCCTCTTGACTGATTCTGTTTTTGATGCAGCCAGATTGTGAAGGCTACTTGCTGATGTATGGAATTTGAAGAGTTTCGAGATGTCACTGTCAGTGATTGACATGATGAGACGATCAATGTAAAAGCCTCCCTGCCAAGCAATAATCCATCCAAACTGATCACGCTTAAAATTGCCTGGGGCTATTGATTACATGTGCAGTCCCAGAAAACACCGTAAGCACTGTGCAATAACAATCAAGTTGGCTAAAGAGGCAGATTGTTCTTCCCTTTTACTCTTTAGCAGTGTACATTCTTTTCATTTCATATACACTGGGGTCAGTTGGTTACTTTGTTTGTCTCAGATGTCTTATGGGCGTTCACGCTAACACTGGGGCGTGCAGTATGACAAGCAACGGCAACCGTTTTAGCGCTCTGAGGACAAACCAGTGATGTAAATGTGTAACTGTTCAAAAAATAAAACAGCCCAGTCGCATGCCAAAGTGTGGTTCAAAACTGCCAATCCAAAAAGGAAACGGCATCAGTGTCATGTTTTGGCTCAACTAGATGTGAAAAGTACATGCATGTAAGAGGTTGCAGTAATTACCTGCAGGAGGCGACTATGACTCGCAAAGGATGAACACAGTCTGAAGCCTCTATGGAAGAGGTCGGCTGGATTGAAAGGGTCAAATACAGGACTCTCACCCAGGAAAATGGGGTTCATGTCCCGCGTGAAACCAAAAGACAATACTGGGTTATTTTAACGTATGTTACACATGTGTAATGTCACCTACACGTGAAACATCATACATGTCGTACGTAATGTCTTTCCATGAACCTTACCAAGTAGTTTTATTGCCCAAACCTGAAAGTCTAACAGGAATTTGAATTTGAATTTGTATTTGGGGAAATCAATTGTGAAATCAGGATGTGTTCTTTTCCAACCTAGCTGAGGAAAAACGTTACGCGGACACGATGGATTGGTGTGTCTATTATACATTTTGCTATGATATCAGTTTGAATACAAATCATGTCTTTTTCCTGGAATTATTCACCCGTTAGCAGCATTAAAAGACTGTATTTAAAAGTTTAATCGTAGAAGTTCTTAAAGATGAAACATTCTTTCAAGATTACAATGAAGAATGTAGCAAATTTTACAGTGAAATCTTTCCATTGGATTTAAATAAGATATTAAAATCCAAGCAAAGTCCTGGGAAGAGTGGATTAAATATATATTGAAATTGACAAATACAAAAAATATATATGTTGTCTGTTATCTAATTTAGTTTCTAATTTAAGCAAAGCGACTACAGAGCACCAAAAATTAAGAGGTTACACAAACTGGGCAGGATTTTTAAGTTTTAGTTAGCCTTAATACAGTTGCTTAAGAGTTAGCATGCTTATGGGAAAGTGCGGTTATCCAGGGATCCAGATTAGCCGATTAAGTTTAGAAAATAACTTGCAACAGGTTGAGGATCTATTGAGATCTATAAAGACTATTCAGACCACCATCTGAATAAGCAGGTGATAAACAGATATATGGTGTGGCAGCAGGTTGCCACCTTAGTAGCCTGCAATAAAGTATGTAGGACAAAGCTGTCCATGATCACAGTAGACCATTGCATTACACCTTATCATTTCCTCTGGAGCTGAAACTTAAACTGAGACTCATCAATAATGCACCTATGATCTCCCATTCAGAACATCTCAATGGCAGATCAAGCTACTGTAGTATCTCTTCTCCGACTCCACTTCTTCCACATACTTTCTTCAAAGCAACGTCCATACATGTAAATTCACTTTACAGACCACAATCTCCACACTAATGACTTCAAATGTCCAGGACCCTCATTTGGGAGTTTACTTTTCAGCATAGATTTTCCCATTAGTCCAGTGCCCAAGATTCATTCTGTCTTTTTTATTAAAACCCACACAAATGGATGTCTCTGTAATGAGCTTTTTTCTTTCTTCTGTTGGCCACAGTAATATAATGTCAACCGTTGTGTCTGGACAAAATGATATCCCTGACTATATTGGGTGAGAGATGCTCCTCTATTAGGCTCTCTTGCTCTCTAACTGAATTATTAAATACACAGAATCTGGTTAGGCAGTGTACATTTTCCAAAAGGTCAGAAAGTTCATTAACTATGGACTGCCATTGATTGCATCCTTGTTTAGTTCTCAGCCTGGTGTAGGTTTTCCAACCAGGTTATTGAGAATATACAACAACAAGACTGATGTTCAATCGCTACAGCTATGAACGTTACACGAGTGGTTTATCTGACATTGTGAAGTTGTTGTTGTATCTAGAACACCCAACACTTGGTTAGGTTTAGGAACAGATGGTTCTTGTTAAAAAAGTATTTTCCAATGTTTACCACTTGTTAGAAAAACTTCTCCCATTTTCCTAAATTGCAAAGCTATGACATTGCATAAACATGACTGGTTGGTTGCAATGATGGTGACATTTATTATGGTGTTCCAGGAACAACAACAACATGGCAATATTAGATCGGTCTGCATAAGCTGTGTTTCATTAGTTTATTTCTATGACTATTTTAAAGTATCACATTAGATATTGAATACGAGAAATTCAAAAGTGCAGTTATTGCACTTGATGGGAGATGGAAACATTTTCCCAAATAAGCACTGATGTAGTAGACTGATATCAATATCTTTATTTCCTTGTAGACGGCTAGGGCAACAGGTTTTGTTTCTCCTTCTATTTCTTTGGGGTTAATTGGCAGTTGGCAAAAACTGACTTTTTCTTTCAACATAGCCTGTACCGCCATATTTTAATGAAACTACACTTTCCTTAGCCCAGTTTATTCACTCCAGATCAGTTGATGGAAACATGCCATATTCGCATTTTCTTATCTTTTTCCTTTTTGCAACATTTTTTAATGTTTGATTTTCAAATTCACTTCATAAGTAGAAAGAAATACTACTGTGTAATTGAGGGGAAATAATGTCATAAATCCAGTTTTGTTGGTTTTATCACTTACTTTGATTTCAGATTATTTTCAAAGAAGTACTAAAGGTAATAGTTCAAAGGCTTTTCCTCCCCCCCCCAAAGTCAATTTGAGCCAGGTTTCTGAATCCACTGCTGGCTGAAGAACATTACAGTGTAAAGGCCACATGCTTTTTTCCCCCCTAGCAGTATCTTTACACTGAAAAATCTATAATGACTATGACAGCCATGGTATCTATTTCACAACAGTCCGCTCGTGTCAATCAGCATGATGCCGATAAAGATCTGTATTTTGATTGAATGTGTGCAAAACCACTCATACTTTACACAAGCGACTTTGATGTTAAACCATTTGAAATCATATCAGATGCTGCACGACCAAAGAACACCCAATCAGCAGAGATGATTTCATAAAGAGGGCTCTTGGGTTTCAGCATCATAAATAACTCATGGTAATCCCATATTTCTCTGACTTCTCTCATTTGAGTTTGGGATGGAAAGAGGGCAGTTGTGACAAACATTGTTAGCGTGGCTGCCAAGCCGTTCTGACCTGGCTTTATGTGTCTTGGCTGCTCTGGTTTCTCTGCACAAGGAGCTATGAGGTGATGTCCCGAGTTATCCATATCCTTACCTTTTTTTTAACCCATTACATACTCTGCTGTAAACACATTCAAGGTTTAGCTTCAAGTAAGATTTTAAATACAATCAAAATGATGTTTTTTTTAACCTTTTTAAATAAGTGAGGCAGTGTTTCCAGAAGGGAAGGCATGGATTTTGTATAACGTCTAATACATAATGCTCTTTCAAACTGTAATTACTGCTCTTTTTCTCTGCCTGTTTTACAAAAATAATGATGATAATAATGTGTGAGGGCGTGTGCATGCGAGTGCCGCTCTGTAAGGATTTTTGAAATGGCTTGATTCATAAGTCACGGGTACCCCTGCTGAGACCTCTTCCTACACGTGCAATTTTCCGAAAGCCAGCCACTCACCAAGCAATAATTATGCTGAAGTTTTCAATTACACTCCTTCCATTTCATTAACAAAAAATGTTTGGCTATTGTATAATTAGATATATGAGCTTACCACCTACATTTAACATAGCCACTACACAGCAGCTTGATGGAAAACAGAGAGGGGTTTTAGCATGTGTGCATTTACGGTGGTTTAGTAGTCTACTATAAAGTAAAATCAGCTAGACGTTATGCAGCACCCTCCCCCTCCTTTTTTTTCCATCATTTGCTAAGGTCCTCTAATCTGCAAGACATATAAAGACCTGTAATTGAGTATTATGAGATGTTTGATGAAGTATGGGAGGTTTTGTTAACATGCAAACTACACATGTACGCAGACTACATGTTAGTTGTTGCTGCCTATAAATTTATACAAGATCATACATTTGAACCATGTGTGGCTGTGAATATTAGCTACCTTAGCCTCTGGCATTAAATTAAAAACTATAGTATCACCCCAAGTGGATATTTATGCACCGTGAAATTATTTTATAGAATGTTTTACACTCGGAAACTTAAACTCTGTCTCCTCTCCCTCCCCTTGCTACAAAGTATAACCCGTTGATGATATTATATAAAAAATTAAACTGTCCATCATCGCGGTTATCTTGCCATCTTAAGTGGCTGTACCCTGTTACCACACAGGCTTGAGTTTCAGGGCAATGCAATCCAATACAAGCCACAGAAACTCTCCTCACTCCTGTCATTTTGTCTGTTCCCTTTCACATCCCTCGCAACAGGTTTCCACTGGGGGCCAAGATTGTTCTCAATACAGAGGTATGTGTTGCTGCTCTACCTACATTAGCAGAAAACCGCTGAGCTTATTGTGTCTAAAAGTAACTCGATGTCAAGAGCAGGTTTTTCAAAGGCTCACTGGTGCACGATGGCTGATTAAAACTGATTTTGGAGGTTTTTCTAAATAGCATACTACCACTCAGTTATGGTTCACTCGAGATGTGGCTGACCTATTTGCTTGACACCAGTGCATCGCTGATGGACAGCAACGCCTCTAGGTGTGTCTGTGATGTCAAAAAGCTGACCGAGACCATGCTGGAGACAAAAAAAAGAGAGAAAGAAACGGAGGAGGGAAGAACGATCTGATGACGCAGAGATAAAGTCAGCAGGGGACAGAGTTTTAATGAGCCTGGCCTCTCGTTGGAGAGATGGCTGGATGTTCACTTCAGCTGGGCTGTAAAGTGATCCTGGCCTGATATTCCCCGGCCCTGTGACAGAATTATTAAAAGCTCATCCTCTTAATGCAGCATCCACAGTGTCACCTTTCACAGGTCCTCAGAGACACTCGCCCAATGGGACTGTGTTTTTTTTTCCACAGGTAAATTGGCAAAGAACAGACGAGCACCTAATCCAACGCTAGCGACCGCGACTGGTAAATTGAACCCTCTCACCACAACTTGGAAGTTGCTTTCAGCCACACTTAATGCTCTTTTCTATCTGTCAAAGTTAGCCATGAGTATTATGTATATGAGCCCTAATTCCCTGTCATTAGTGATACTAACTGCATTATGGTGGTCATCAGTTGCAAAAATGATCTCAAAGTGGTGTCCATTTTTAAGGCAATTTTGATACTAAATGGATTTTGCCTCTTTGTGTATAGGAGCAAGTCCCCTCAAGCATGTACTAATTACATCCATAATCAAATGCGTTCTGTGCCTCCTTGTTAATGACATTGATCTTTTGGAATATCCGAGCCTATATTCTGTGAGATTATTGGATAAAGTGCAGGGCGAAGTCTGCATGACCCCGGGAGGAAGACGTCGCTGCAGACATAAGTGGGTATTAAATGGATATAATTAACAGTGACCCTTCCTGGCACTCTGCGCTGCCGAGGCCTCTAGTCCATGGATCATACAGCAGAGGGGATGAATTAGCATGGGTTAGGAATGGGAAAATTACAATTAAGAAACGGGAGATGGGCTGAGAGATAGATCAATTTTGAGCCAGTGGGCTTATCAGCTGATAGGGGCCACAGATGTAGTGGTCGGGTTTCAGTGATGGGGCAAAATCCATCATTTAGAAAACTTCTGCGCTTAATTTCACTGCAAACTTCACCGAGCTCTATATCAGATACTTGGATGGATTTAAATGATCTTTCTCTTCCTATACGTTTGCATCACCAACCACATACATTGTGGGCATTGACTGTGTTTTCTTATTGATCATTCAAAGGTCATGACCTCACAGCCCTAATCCATTGTGATGATGATTTTGAGTGAGATGAATCCAACCTGGCAACATATAATCAGAGTTTCCCTCTCCACAATGTAAAGGCTAATCGAGTCTTGCGCTGTGTTTGTAAATGCGTCTAATTGTAGAGCTCAGTATTTCAATTTCTATGACACACTGACCTCTCTTTACGAGTCGATCTGGCAGCCGCTCCACCCCTGCACAGGTGGGTCCCATTGTGGTGTGTGCGTGCTGTTTGCTTTTCGGCTGTACTGTTGGCATGATGAGGGTAATTGGAGTGTTGGTCTGGTGAATCAGTGCCAGCCTGGGTGGGCAGATTGCATATGATGATCATGTTCTGACCAGATGGCTAGCTGGCACAAGGGCTTGAATTGAAGGGGTGTGTATGTGTATGTATTGCATGCATGTGTGTCAGTCTGTCTGTGTGTGTGTGTGTGTGTGCGCAGGAGGGTTAAGTGGGTATGAATAGCAATTTCTTGTGACTGCTCATTTAGAAACGTATATTGAAACTACACAGATACACACTGAGCGACTGTGGGCACCATGCATGAACCAGCGGTACAAAAAGACTTGGCACTTATGTGTGATTTCAAATAATTTGTGACATTTGGTAATTCTGTCATACTTTGAATTTTCTTCTTTTTCTTCTTTGTTTTATGAGTCATGTAAAGAAGGCGAGAACTCTTGTTTGATTTCAGAATAACAATTACTTAATATGAATCAAATTCAAAGTATGACATTAAAATTTACTAAAATACCAAAATGTATATATTTTCATCATGATCATCCTCCTGGCTTACAATGAGGATCAATTTGAAAAATTAGGACATTTTGGTAGGTCCTCACAACATTTAGGGTTAGGTACATGAGAATGTTGTATGTCATGAGGGTCCTCAGAAGGATATAAGTACAAGATTGTGCGTGTGTGTGTGTGTGCATTTGTTGAATCAGATGATTTTAGTGAAATGTTCTGGCATGGCACCAGGGTCTTTAAGCCGGCCGCTGTCAGGGGGAAAACCCTCTGTTGCTAATAACAGTACAACATCAAGCATTGTATAATGTTTTCATCTGTGACTGTTACATAAGTATACAAAGTGTCATCCAACTTCATGTCAGAAATTTAAATTTCTCTACTACAGTGTAGTGCTGCTCTGATGACATGTTATTGGAAACAAATCGTTTTTAAATGTTCGAGTCCCCTAATAAACTGATAAATGTGTTTTATTTGCTGATTCACAACAGCAACACTTCAGTAGTTTTGGGACTGAAACATTTACACAGTAAATAGCATTATATATTTCAAATTTTAAGGGCTTTGATTATACCAATGATAGTATGTCCTTAATAGATACCTCGACAAGTACATGTGGTGTTCATGGAGTTGAAACAAGCATTTTCAGACAAAGTTTTGCACTTAAATAATTTTGTGAATCCAACTTCGAACATGAACGAGCAAGACTTGCAAAAAAGTCAAGTAAAAGAGAGGTTCAAGATAAGAGACTGAAAATGTTCTTGATGATTGAGAGCTTTTGAGCTATATGTAAAACTTTTCCGCTGATGAGAGGGAATGCTTTGTAGAATAGGGAAACACATAGCATATTTATGCAAGGGTTTTTTGGTTTTTTTTGCACATATTTATAATGATTTAGATCACTTACTCTGCATCAAAACAGTGGACCATGAGTCAACCACATTGTGGTGGCCAGTCTCATGTTCTTGTCTAAAATCCAAGCCACTTGGAAATGTATTACTCTGGAAGATGACAAATGGCCCCAGCAAAGTTTTGCACATGCAGCCGGATAAAGTTTATCTTTAGGGCATGTGCAGCTGCCAACAGTGTTTCCAGAAAACTTTAATCTTTCCTTTCAGTGGCTCACTTCCTATTTCTGCGCAGGGGACTTGATGGGAGGCAGACCGGGGGTGTTTTGACACCCGTCTGAGGAAACGATCGCAGTGAGTGGGCCTGCTGCTGCCGCTGCTGTAGCACTGCAGCCCGTCTCCTGTGGTTCCCGCTGGCTGTTTCTCTGTAACTTAGCGCCCTGGCTACTTAATTAGAGCTTTAAGTTGGGGGGGGGGGGACCCAGTCGGAGCGAAGCACTTCTCCCAGTCAGCCAGCCACGTGGCTAACCAACTGGTGGAAGGTGCTTTTATTGAGAATAATCCATCAGTGTGATCTGATGAGCTGTTGATTAAGCTACAGGCTACATGATAAGCAGCTTATTACATGTTACAGATATGTGATCCACGCGCAGGCAGATATTACACAGTGGGCGAGTTGTTCATCCTCACACGTCAGCAGGGGCAAGAGCTAAAGTGCTGCACACCAAACAAATAAATAGAAAAAAAAAGCATGGAGCAAAGCAGACTGGCAACAGTAAACACTATTGATGTGGCCGGCAGATTTCATTACAACACTCTGCTGTTTCAACTAATGACTAACTTCTTCAGCAAAATCTAACATTGTGAGAGCTGCAGCAGTGAGAGAGAGAGAGGGAGGGAGCATTACTGGCGTTGCTGTCAGTAGGGGGCTCAGGCCAAGTGGGAAAACGTCAGCACTGTCAATGGGAAGGAGGGCTTGATGTTGCAATGATAGGCCTCTGTAATGGGCACTTTGAAAGAACAATCAGTGCCTTCTGTGAATCATATAGCCCGGCATGTAATTCATGTTTGCGTCTGTGAATTTGTGCCAGAGCATGAGAACAAAAACTATTTGTAGTCGGCAGAAACTGAGCTAAAGGTTCTGCGTGTCCTTTATGAGTCCCAGCATGTGACTCATAGTAGATACTGACGTGTTTTGATGCTGTTTATATCAGTTTTTGTGCTTGTTTCCTTTATAGTCTCTATTTTTATGCAAAGAATTTCCTGTTACATGACTTTGTTGTTTTATTGTCAGATATTTTTTTGCCCCCCGGGGAAGTATCAGTTTCCAGAGCTGTGTGTATATTTACAGTGTCATAATGTTATACTGGGAACATTTTGAGCTTGTTAACGGTGGATGTCAACATCAACCACCACCTGCTGGGTTAGATCACTTACTGATGACATCACAGACCAGTGCCACCACAAAATTGTAATCACCAGGTCGTGGGCCAGTTTAGATCTTGTGAAATATGCAAAAAGTAATTCACTTTTCTTTTATGTATGTTTTAATATATTTATTCAGCAACATATTCATACGTTCGTGCATATATTCTACTTCAGCAGCCACCAGGGAGCATGGTGCAGTTCATTTGCCAGAAATGTTTGATATTTCATGTAGGGGATAATCCCCGACGTGGTGTCCATTATCAGGAATTAATGGATGATGTGGAGGCGTGAACAGTTGCCTCCGTAAAGTCCATTCATTTCTGATGACGGACACCTCTAGACCATTTGCGTATGTATTTGTGTATTTTGCAATCAAAGTTCTTTACAGGCCCTTTCCCCAGCAACACCCGAGATGGCATTCATGTATGAGCTGAGTTTCATGGCAGGACTTGGAGGAGCTGGTGGTGTTACAGCTAGTTGAGAAGGCTGCCAAGCTAATGACCGCTGTTTGAGACTGTGAATCAACATTTGTAAGCATGAAACCACTGGATATTTTTAAACAAAACCTCAGATCATTTACGGCCATTTTTGTGGTAACAGAACCAGGTAATTTAAGTAACATGATCTTTTCCTATCCCTAACCAAGTGTTTTTTGAGCCTGAACGAGGCCGTGAGCACAGCATTGTCACGTCAAACATACAAACGTAAACGTTTCAACATATCTGTGTTTTGCAGAAACATATAGTGGCAACATTTATTCTACCAATTGGGTTATGTTGCAATGTGTGTACATGAAAGCTAGTTCATAGAGCATGCAGAGAAGTTTAAACAGCTAGCTAAAATGGAGAAAAGAAAACTATACATAATATATAATTTGTTGGAATAAATAGCTAGTTAGTAGTTAATGTTTCTGCAAACAACTTATACATTCTCATTTGTACATGTCAGAGACTACGTACCGTATTGACAATCTAACACTACATAACAAATCATTTTCATTGCATGTTTATGAGCTAAGTTTCATATTGGGAGGTGGAAGGGATGATGGTGTTACAGTAAGCAGTAACGCTACCAAGCCAGTGACCACCTAACCCTAACCCTAGACTACGTTTCAACATTTTCAGGACTTAACCACGGATACATTTGCCAAGACTTTTGAAAATGACAAGTTATGTTTGTGGCAACAAAACGAGGTATTAAAAGACAGATGACATTTTCTTGCCTGTGCTTTTTGTGTTTAAACCTCATGAGACCAAAAGCACAGCGTTGTCACAACATAAAATTGACCACAAACCTAAAGAAACATAAGGTTGCATCATAAAGAAATTTAAAGATCCAACATATCTGTGGTTTGCAGAAACATACATTGCCATTATTTATTCTGGTCATGGAGTTGTGTTGCAATGTTTTTTGTGAATGCTGGCAAGCGCAGAGGAGTCTAAAAAGTTAGCCAAAATGGGTGTACGGTCAAAATAAATAGCTTCAAGTAATATTTAAATGGCTGGAATAATTAGCTAAAACAGATGCAGAACAGGAAATCATAGTTAAAATAGCTAGGTTAATTGACAGATACACAGTTAAATTGGCTGACAGTAACACATAATTAGTTGATTTAGCTAAACACATTAGGTGAATCGTAATGGCTAAACCTAGCGAGCTAGAAGTCATGGATCTATGGCAAAAATGTCCACCTTCATGTAGGCGGACGCAAAAAATGACCAAACCGACCGAAACATCAGTCTAATGAAAACATAATTGCTTTATATAAATACAACTGTAAAATAACATCAGGTTTAAATTCTATTCAGACAAAACATTTAGATGAGTGGTGATGATGGACGGGTACTTGAAGTCATCTGGCTGGGCTTTAGAAAAACTGCATGGCATGGGTTGCACGGCTTACATCACACGATTCAAAACAATTAATGTCACACATCTGGCAACAACAAAACAAAAGATGGAGGATTGTAATCACTCATGGTTCTTGTCTTCCCCTCCTGTCTTCAGCGTGTTTCACCTCAAGGAAAGAAAAAGATAAATCTCCATTGCTTAAACCCCCTGCTCCTCCCAGCAGATTAAAAATTCATAAGATATATTGAAT